>JAYJMH010085304.1:0-32118 GCA_036873815.1 Phacellophora camtschatica | reverse complement strand
GTGTTGACACTGGCCTTAATCATTGTTTGGCATTCGTTGAAGTCGTTCGATTCGTAGAGTGCATGGAACACGTCATCGATGGTGATGTGATTGGCGTCGAACGCGATCTCGAGACATTCTGGACGACTGTACGTTATCGCCCACTTCATCGCCCGCGTCATCGACAAGATGGAGTAGTTGATGTCATCGACGTCGCTGATTCGACCCATGAGATACGTTAAACACTCTCGTTCATCGCATCCAATCACCACTCTAATCCGTACACGAGAGCATCGCGTATGACGCTCATCATTCTGGCGTAGTTCTCAAGTTCCCGGCGACGACAAAGTATCACCTGTACATTTTCGTCGTTTCCAAACGAAACAGCGATTCCCAAGAGATCACTCTTCGTTTTGACGTCGCGTGCCTTGAGCCACTCGTAACACCCAATATGACCTAATGCAGCCGTCAAAGCAAGGTGGTCGCTCGAACGCAACATACTTTCTTCCTGACATTTTCATGAATATTCCATATGGTCTTTCTCGTTGGCGTACAACTTTCTTTTCTCGGCAAAAGTCTCGCCAATTTCGAGTATCCTCTCTCGACAATCACAATGTCCGTCTGCTATCGCGCTACAAAGGGTGCAGTAGGGACCATATAGATTTTCACATTGCTTTTCGTGCTCATCGCATTTGTTTTTCGAACGATTCAGAGTCGTAGCCGAAGCCGTCTCTTTCTTAATGCTCATGTCAATGGTCTCTTCTTGAACGTCTGATTTTATCGCGTCGTCCAGGTGATTCATCTTGAACGTTATTTCGGTCGTCTTGGTAACGTCATGAACTCACTCCAATACGAAAATGTAACCACGATTCATTTTTTTTCTCTGATCAACAAAGATTGATCCTTTTTGACGAATTCGAAGGAAATCGCGATTGCCTTAACAAAAAAAAAACGTCTAAATTAATTTCATTACTCGTTTCAAGACCACGTTTTCTCGTTTACGCTTGATTCGTCTTCGTCGATTCGTGATGTCATCACATTAAGGAACACCAGTTCTTTCGGATCTTCAACGCATCATCAATTTGGATTTTCGACACTTTCTTTCGCATCAGATCGTAATAACTCTTGACGTCGTCGGTTTCGGGAAATCCTCGTTCCCTTAAATACTCGATGCAACCAAGGTGATCGTTCACCAAGCTCTTGTTCGTAGGAAATGCGTCACCTTCCATGAAATGAAGACATTTTTCATAAGTTCCCGTAATGGATGGAAACAGTTTGTGATTTTCGTGAGTGTTGTACTTCTTTGAAACGTCACGAGCCTTTAGGAACGCATCGACGCTGCTTGCGTATCCGTTGGTGCCTAAGAACTTAATGCAGTCTTCATATCTACTTTCGACGCAACATGGATACAACAAGCGGTTCTCAGTGTTGACACTGGCCTTAATCATTGTTTGGCATTCGTTGAAGTCGTTCGATTCGTAGAGTGCATGGAACACGTCATCAATGGTGATGTGATTGGCGTCGAACGCGATCTCGAGACATTCTGGACGACCGTATGTTATCGCCCACTTCATCGCCCACGTCATCGACAAGATGGAGTAGTTGATGTCATCGACGTTGCTGATTCGACCCATGAGATACGTTAAACACTCTCGTTCATCGCATCCAATCACCACTCTAATCAACTCGTCCATATCCACCTCCTGTTTCTGGTAACTCACCATCGAAAGACACATCTGCATGTTTTTCAAACCAACAGGCAGCGACGAACTCCAGTCGAGAGCAACCTTGTGGCCTTTTGCACAATCGTCATATTCCTTTGTAGTCAACAACCACTTAGCGAGTTTGTCGCGTCCGTACACGAGAGCATCGCGTATGACGCTCGTCATTCTGGCGTAGTTCTCAGGTTCCCGGCGACGATGAAGTATCATCTGCGTGTACTCGACATTTCCAAACAAAGCGGCGATTCCCAAGAGATCGCTCTTCGTTTTGACATTGTGTACCTTGAGCCACTCGTAACACCTGATATGACCTAACGATATGACCCAACGCTGGACACACAAAAGAGAACCACTTTGTGATTTTATGCAAATAGGTCATCAGTTTTTGCCATACAAATATGAACAAGAGCTGCTGTTTATATTTACCTTTGTAAGAGGTACAGCCAATCAAAGACAGTATGCAAAGCTATTTTCCTGAATTTTAAATTAAAAACGATATTATGGAATAAGAACTGAATATATTGTTATCAATTTTCAAAATACCGTATTACAACACCTTGCCCAAAACATTCACACTTACCTATATATTAGTAATCAGAATCTAGTGAAATATTAGCAATAAAATATATGCATTTTTGAATGACATTTTAATACATTTTCAAGTTATAATGATTAAAAACTAAGCTGATGCAATTTGAAGAGAATCTGATTAACATACCTTAGTTTTTATCATTATAACCAGAAAATGGCAATATGATATGAGCTATCATTCACAAAATACATGTATTTTATTTAATTGTTAATATTTATCTAAAATTGCTTTAACAACATTTGCCACTACAAATGCAAATGATAAGAATGTGTTTCATGTTGTCTAGTCCTGACTTCCAGACTGGCAGTTTTTAACCCATTTTGTATTCTGTTTTCTTAAATGGGTACAGCAAATTGCAACATCACAGGTACTGCATTTGTTGGTGCAACTCTTCATAGAATGGCCACTTTCTTGGCAGTTTCCGCAAGTATAGCAAGCCTTCACACGCTCTGCCCCTTTTGCCTCCAAATATTGCACACGTTGCTTTTTCAGCATGAGCTGCCTGAGAGCCTCAATATTTCTATGATTGGTTGATCTGAAATAATCTTTTGAGCATTGGTCATTGTACTTCTCCAATCCTTGCTGGTTGAAGTTGGCAATGTTCTGGTGGAGTTTCAAGAACTGGGGAACATGAGATCTAAATGCATGTATGTATGGGGGATACTTCCGATGCTGGGTATATTTTTAAAAATCCTTTTGTCCAGTTTTTTACCTTCTCTGAAAATAAGTCAATTTCTTCTGTGCTGGTAAATATTTGTCTCATTTCAAAATACAGCTGGAGGAAGGTATCCCAAACACACTGCAAAGTTTCGGCATCACTGTAGTTGGGAAGAAGGTCTTTGACTGAAATTTTCTCAAACACCAGAAGCTTTTCTGGTCCTGTCAAATCTCTATATTGCAAATGATTGTTATCTCTATTCACTGTCCATGAGAATGGTATGTTAAGAGAATTCAGAAAAATCATATAGTTCTCCATGCGTTTATGTTTGGATACTTGAAATCCGTTATGGAATATACTCTTTTCAACTGCGTCTGATTTCTTAAGCTCCCTGATTAGATTTTCAATCAGAACATCACAAATTCTCAGGAAAAGATGCAAAGTGTCTATAATTACATGATCCATTGGGATGAATGGAAATAGAGGTTGTCTCTGACAATTGTTTTTCCGGCCTTTGCTGCAATCCTTTTGAATAGATTCAATTGTTCTTGACCCACTGTTAGGATGGTTGTCATTGAGAGGCCAATCTTTCTCAACATTGTGCCTCAAAGACCTTGGGCACAAGCACCAAATACATGCAAAATTATGATTGGCTGGACCCACTCCACAAACTGTTGCCAAGAACTTCCAATCACCTCCAAGAAAGAATTTTATTTCAAAAGTTACCCCAGCAACAGTAAGCGATTTCATATTTTCCATCTCTTCAGTAAGATCTTTAAGGCAGTCTCTAATCCCAGCATAGTCATCTTTTGTCTTAACTATTGCCAGCACATAATTTCCTTTTTCTGCAGCAGCAGTGATACCCTCATTAATAATGGTATAGGTGACGTTTAGCAATTGCAATCGTTTACCTACTCTTGTCCCATCTCCACTTACTTTTATTTTCAAAATTTCCATTGGGTCTATTGTTTTCTGAGCCAATAAACGTTTAATTTGCTCCTCAAGGCTATCTTGGATTTTTATCTGCATCCCCTCTGTATCTCCAGGTGTTGCACGAATGTCCCACTTGCCATTTAAAGACTGAAGACGTTGTCTCAAGCTATATGTTGTTGGCAATTCTTTTGAAATAATTGAGAGCTCATGCCATGCTCTGTTTGATATGTTAAATTTATCTTTTACATAAAGCAAAAGATGAACATCATCAAGTTTTTCATCATTATCTTCAATTTTCTCAGAGTCATCCAGAAAAACAGCATTAAATTCTTTTTCATCGTGCAAATCAATGGAGTCAAATGTGTTTCTGAATGGATCATAAAATGAAATTTTATAAGGCACAAGATCATAAAGTCCCATAAAATCAAGGGAAAGCTGACATTCAATTTTCATTTCATTCTTTATCCTGTACTGACTTCTTTCTGAATACTGTGCAAAAGAGATATCTTTTTTCTTTTCACCATTTTTCGGCTTCTCTGTTCTTTTATTTGTCTCTTTACAATGTTTTTAAATTTTTTTTTCCAGTAGTTAACTGATGATTGGGCTTTTTGGAGATCTTGTGCAAGTTTTCGCTGTTTGCATGCAGATGCCTCTAATTTCTCCTCAAGTTCAATATTTTGTTTCGTTAGCTTTTCATTTTTCATTGTTAGTTTTAGCTTGTCTGTTTCACAAATTAAAATTTTGAGTTAGTATGGCAGCGCATCTTTCAGTTTATTTAAGAAAATACTGTACTGTTTTCCTCCAGCTTTCTTTGCTTTACAGCCTTTTGTCAGAAGTTGATGAATTTTTCTGTAAAAACAGCTTAAAATCCTAGAATTTACAGTGATGTCATCCATACCAGCCTGATTTAAAACTTCCTTTACAATCTCCAGAAGCAAAGTATTGTCAACTCGTGCTAGTCTTTTTTTATTCTTCACCATTGCTATATTGAACATCAGGTATCTGAAAGAAAGGAGTAAATTGTTTTTAATGCGCGTAATATGAATTAGAGCTGGTTGGGGAAAAACAAATTTAACATTTATGCTCAAAAAGTTGTTGGAAGAGGTCCTAAAGTAGGTAAACAAACATGGTAGGCCTAAAAGTGATTAGACTAGTAGAGCGTTTTTGTTCCTAAACAAATAAACAATAACCACGAAAGGGCCACGGCCGGCACAAAAATTTTTATTTATCCTTTACTTGACTTTAAATCAATTTTATATACTTACTGGTTAATTTCTCGTATGATGAATTGGCTGCGGGAGCTGTGTTTCTGGTTATCGAATCCATCTTCTGAGCCAGCCTCTCCACCTTCCCAACTGTCCATGCCGAAAACAGAATCAGCAGACAGAAAAAGTATACCAACGACACAATGAAGAACATTCCGAAATCTCTCGATGAAAATGTTAAAAGTACGGTGGATTTTTTTGAAAATTTGCAGCAATCTTGATACCATTCGAAAGAGAAGGAATTCAATGTGATATTTGAGCAGATTTTGCCTTGAAAACCATGACATTCACGCGAGAGCGAGGCTCTCTAAAAAAATAATATTCCACTCCAATATGACTCCTATTCAATTGTATTGAAAATTCCAACTCTTGAATGGGATTTTTCAACATGAAAAGTACGACATCTTTTTAGGGAACATCTTGACAAGAATGACACCATTAAAATCACGATATTTTGAAATTCAAGGAATACATCATTATGGAATGTTTTGCCTGACAACGCGAACGAAAACAACGAAACACGGCGATGCGGCAACGCCGCTCCGACTGTATGAGCCGTTCCTACATCGTGACAATGAGACAATGGGTAGCTCAACATTGCGCTATATGACAGGAGTGTTTTCCATATGTAATGCAAAGACTAATATAATAAAAGAAAAGTATAAATAATGTAATGCAAATATAATGAATATCAGCAATGTATCCATTCAGTATTTCAATTTATAAAACGGGTTGTTGCAAGTTTGTTCCCGTTCCTTTCTTTGCTCTCCCTTCTCAGTGAGGCCTGTATATAAGGGGGATTATTTTGGGGGCTAATATATAAATGGAATGAAAAGTGCGTTTGCAAATTGATGGGCATATTTTAAAAAAAGGGGTTTATATTCGTGAGGGGCTTATAATTGGAGGTATACGGTATGTTTACTTGTTCATCTCTTGTTCATCTCTTGTGTTGCCACAAGCAAAAACATAAAATAAGACATGGCGTTAATTTACAATTAATCCAGGTAGGTGACCATGGCAGGCGATAATATTATTCTCAGGTTTTGATTTTTTCCCATGTCATTCGTTAACACTTTCACGCTGGATTTATTTCTGCTAACTTGATTCAAAAGGTGAAATATCAGAAATCATTATAAAGTTATGTACTTCTTTACCTCCTGAAATTAAGACTTTTTACACTGTTTAGGAATCGGCCATCCGATCAGTGATCAGCTTTTGTTTAGCAATGGGCCACATGATCAGTGATTGATTGAACGACGTGATCGGTTTTTGGAAATGTAGGATCTGAGGCTGAGCATGTTCTTAATTTGTTTTTATTTTTGACAATTCGATCTTTTGATTTGTTCTTATAAAATGTGCTCCTATAAAAAAAGTGAATGCTTATTCCTCTTTTTCCCTTTCTTTATGAATTTTTTATTCCCTATCCACTGCTTACGTAGGTATTTAAAATTTCACAGCATTGCAATGTTGAATTTCTTCTCCATCCCAAACGCCAAAAAATCTCAATCACGAAGAATATTGACCCCCCTTCCCCCTTATGCCATTGTTGAAATCTCCCAGGCAACGAAGCTGGTTGTTCACAGAGTTAGCATCAGCGATAGATAGATATAGCATCAACGATTTTTGTGTATTCATGCATGTGACAACTTTCGGATATCTGTATTTAGAACAACCCTCTTCTGTGATCAGTTTCAATGTGTAAATCAAACTCTTGTAAAGCTGCTTCTGTGATTAATGGGATTTATGTGATTTATATGACATCGCTATCCACAGTGTCACAGAAATAGAAGCATTGATGCTGGATTTTAATAAAATTGCAAGAAAAGCCAAACATTGTTAGGTGGATTTTTCCCATTTCTGCCGACTGGAAAACATAACGGTCGCATGGCAACTGACCAGAGGAATGCACCACACCCAAACCACGCCTTAGTTCCATTATTTAATGAGGAAGGTTTCTAAAGATCAAATTTTACTCTTGAAGGAGGTTTGATCACTTTTCTGGACTCTGCATTTCTGAAAATAAAGTGAGACGGTACAAAAGTATCTTGGGGTAAGAAGGACGATTGCGTAAATAGGCCCTTGTTTAGTATACGTTATAGTTGTTTTCACTTTTTCCCTTGAAAAATAAGCTTTTGAGCCTAAGTTAGGTCACGCAATCAAGCAACCACTTATAACAAACTTTCAATCTGCTTTTCTCAAAATAACAATAGGAAAACAATGGAAACTATTTTGGATTGATTGATGGCAAAATAAGCTTTTTCAAATTGGCCAAAATTGACGAGATTTTCTACAAATTAGCGAAAAACGTTAGCAAATACCTGGGTGCTTAATCGTGGAGTCGCATTACAATAGCAACACATCTGAATTTTCATTTCGTGGGCCTGCAAATACGTTAATCTAGATATCAAAGAGAGCTCAACCATTTCTCATTATGGCTTAATCAGTAAGCATTTTCACAGGTCACGATTTTGTTTCGCTTCATTTTATGTGGTTTAATAAATATATAATGTCTTATAATTCTAATCAAGCACATATCCTTTTCATTCAAACCTCTAAGACTACCAAAGCATGAGAGATACGAAAAACCGGGAAGCATCATGCAGTCAGGATCATACTCCGTTTTTTGAACTCAGCTGACTGTGTGACCTCGTGGACCTTCTTTTCTTAACCGATTGGACGTGACTGAGGCGAAGTCGGTCAGGGTGGTCATATTCTGCTCAGATTATTGACCGAACACTTTGTAAAGTACCGCTTTTTCTTCAAACAGTACCTATCAGATGATGCACTTCTAAGCAAAATAATTGCCTATATATAATGATTCTTATTGGATATTCTTAATCATTTACTGTTTAGCGTGGTTTACAATCTTATCTGTACTGTATATTATCTGTATTAATACTGAAATATGTAAATTAATAGATCTGTCACATGATATTAAATTTATAAATATAAATATGAATATGCCCGCATCAACCCACCATTTGCAAAAACTGCGTTCCATTTAATTAAACGTTCTTTTTTATAAGAAACCTGGCTTAAAGGCTCCATCAGTGAAAGTTTCTTAATTATATTTCACCAGATTTCACAAGGAACAGTTTTTTAATTGTATGTAAAAAAAATTATGTTTTTACCATTAATTCTTTTTTCAACAAAAACTGGGTATATATTACATGGGATAAAAAGTTATATACACAATCTTTACTGAATTATTCATCTGACATCATGACCACTCCATCAATATCATTATTACTTTCCAAAAGAACTCAAACAAAAAAACAACAATCGAATTTTCAAACTACAATCAACGTGACAACAATTAGAATTAGTTCAGTAACCAATGAAATATAAGCAAAATTTAGGCAAAACTATGTAATTAAACTCAACTTCTCAAAACCATGGAAAACTTGGTCCGCTAAAGTGAAGTCGTCCTAAAACTTGTGTAACTTGTGTTAGATTATGGTCGAGATAATGATACGCACTATTTCCACGTAAACGAAAAATAACAGCTGTGCATTTCGTTATTTTAAAATATGTACATATACTTAAAAACGAATAATATTTGTCATATATCTAGAAATGACATGTGTCATAATCTAACACCCACTCAAACCTTGCCATATAGACATAAAAAATATTATCAAACATAAAAAATGTAATAACGTTTCATGTAAAAAAAACCCTGGAGAATCGATAGAAACTTAGCTAATAACCAATAAGTAATTACAGGAAATCTCTTAAATGAACTAAATAGTAGCAGAGCAAACACTGAAATTATATTAGTTTTCTATCCACATTCAAGAATGGTGATCCTATTAAACTGGGCATATGAAGATAAAGCTTCTTAACATTAAAATCACGCCCAACAATTTGCTTTTACATCAGAATTCATTGAGCTAGCTTCGATAAAAAGGATTCTATCGGCTGCTTTTGCCATGGTAAGGGTACAATTAATGGAGTTGATAGGTTTCGTTAAAATAGACAATGAACAATTTATGCGACGCAAAAAACTGTTCCAAAAATTCCCAGAAGTTGATGTAATTATCGAACACATTATATGACTGAAGCATACCGAGCCAATTCCAAATGAATCAGCTCTCAAAATGACAAAAATAGGCCTTGCGATTACGTCAGCGTTCCTTTTGGGAAATTTGGAATTCTGTTCGATCTCGTTCAAGTGAACATGAAGATAAAATGATAACCCCCAAAAGGGGTCTTTTGCTACAACTCAGCACGCTCCGGCCCCCGGGATCAACTCTTACTGGGAGTATTTTTTTCTTGGAATATAAAGTAAACAGACAAAGCAAAATTCATCAAGTATCCAGTAAAAAGTATACGCGCATTTTTTGTAAGAAACTTAGGCTCGGGTTTGGTAGTCAGTTCCTTAAATTTAAGGAATTTTTGCCAAAAAAAAGTTTGTTACTTTTTTAACGCTCCAAATGTAGAATTAATGTCCTTTGTTAAAGGGGCTTCCAAAGTGCCTAGAAACAAATATCAAAAGAAGCCAAACTCAGAAATAAACTATTTTGTGTGGTAATCTGAACTAAATTAAATCTGCAAATTGCAAAAGTTTCTTAGCTCTTAAATCCAGATAGCACGGTTTCTTAATTTTTGAAAAATTGAACCTATGTGTTCTTACAAGCTTATAGGTTTCTCATGAAACAAAATGCGTGTATATGCATTGGAAATATATATGTAGTAAAGTATGAAGTTAAATCTTCATAAAGGCATACTTCATAAAATCTATAGTCTGTTAAATTAAAGACAACATGAACATAATGGATATTTAAAAAACTTAATCAAAGAACAAAAAACAATTGTATTTCAAAGTACCTTTCGTTTGAAAGGTTCGGTTTTTTTGATATGTCAATTCCATCATTCCAGTTGCAAACCAAACCGACACCTATAATGTAAAATAATTTAAGATCAGTGTAAACATTTAATTTACTCGGTGGCACCGAAAGGGGGGCAAGGGTAATCTGCCCCAGGGCCTCAGCCTATCAAATATAAAAGTCCACAAAATGTTACATAAATAAAATACATGTGGCATTTTGGGTCTTGAAGAATAACCAATGAGACGCTTTAGCCTATGTTTTGGATTAGAATCCTTTTGCACTTCACATCTGCCTGATCGACTTCACGCTGTAAAATTGAATTTACGGAATAAATTTTCCAGCAATGTTTTCAATTCATTTGGGCATAGTTCCAGTAACGAATTGAATTAGCAAGATAGCCCAGCAAAAAGCGAAACTCTCTTTTGGTCCACCATGTACATTCAGAATTTCCGGTTCCAGTCTTGTGCAACGCAATTTTAATTTGACAGAAGTATCAGTAAGTGAGTTTAAGTGTTCATATGGTAAATGAAGTTTAAGTGTTTATACAGTAAGCGAGGTTAAGTATTCATACAGTAAATGAGTTTAAGTATTTGTATGGTAAGCAAGTTTAAGTGTTCATACAATAAGCGAGTTTAAGTCTTCATATGTTAAGTGAGGTTTAAGTGTTTATACAGTAAGCGAGATAAGTGCCCGGTAAGTGTTTGTACAGTAAGCGAGATAAGTGCCCGGTAAGTGTTTGTACGGTAAGCGAGATAAGTGCCCGGTAAGTGTTTGTACAGTAAGCGAATTAAAGGCATTGAGTAACGCTACAAGCGACTCTTTGCAGGGGACTAATTGTTATAATGTAATTTTTTATGTGATACCATTGAAAGCTTAAAAGCACTCTGTTAGCCCATTTTGAGGCCACTATTTCATGTGATCGTCTAATTCAGTGCGTCAATAGGACCTACTCATCCAGAAACTGTGTAAGATGTGTAAATTGTGTAAGATCATTCTTGAATCATTAAAAAAAAAACTGTTAATATTTTACAAGTAAAGACAAAGGTTCTTTCTCGCCACAGCCCAACTCTCTAAATAAAAAAAACGTTTTCACCCAGTAAGTAAAAAAAAAAAAACTATAATGACCTGCTTTATTTTCCAGGAGCTCTGCAAATATTATTATTTGGTATCAAAAAAATTAATATGATCTACAATCAAGGATCTACAATCAAGGATCTACAACCAAGGATCTACAACCAAGGATCTACAATCAAGGATCTACAATCAAGGATCTATAATCAAGGATCTACAATCAAGGATCTACAATCAAGGATCTACAATCAAGGATCTACGGCATGCATTGTTAGTGTACTACATAGCAAAAGCCTGTTGTGACTTGGATCTATGATAAACAATATTGAACTTCCGATCAGTTTAGTTTTATTAATCTTTCTCTCCATAGCACAACATATATACCAATCTCCGAGTAACTACCGGTCTAAAGCGCTGAATTTTGAACCAACATCCACCCCCCTCCCTTATGCAATGATACCCCCTCTCGGATTTAGGTCCACGCCCATTAAACTCCCTTATGTAATGATATCTCCTCTCTCAGATATGGTACAGCTTTCTTCCTACAGGATGAGCCAAAAAACTATCCCTGTTTGCAAGGCTTTAGCGTGAAATCAGTAGGACTAAAAATCTCAAATCGTGCATAAAACGACGTTTCAAGGACAAACTTAGAGTTTGGGTTATCATTCATTCATCTGCAACCAGTCTAAAACCTGGGATTAAAATAGTGAGCTTTAAAGTTAACTTGACAAAATATATTTATTTACAGTCCATGTTTTGACATTAAGCAACCTGCTTGTTTTAATGGCATTTCGGGAGTTTAAAATATATAAGGATTCACTGATCAAACTCCCCTAGTCGATATAGAAGCAGCAAGGTTGCTTTAATGTCAAATTGTGGACTGGGCTGGTTTTTTTTTACTAAAAAGCTCACGAATAAAGGCTGTTTTATTGTCCACTTTTAGCCATGTTAACGTGATTGTAGACGATTGGATATTATCCCAACTCCAAGTTTGCTTTACGGACGTCGTTTTGTATAAAATTTGAAATTGTTTGTCTCATAGACTTCAACCTATAGCTCTGCAAACGGGAATAATTTTTCTGGGTCACATGGTATATGCAATGATACCTGCTCTTAGATTTAGCACAACGCCTACCTACCTCATGATATATGGTTTTTTAATTGAGAAGACACAATCTTTTATGATACATGGTCAACAACTAGACTAGGTTACATTTTACAGGTTTTCACAACATACAGAGCATAAAAACTACAAATACGAAAACGAAAATAGATCCTATAATATGATTAGTTTTATTTTATTTCATTTATTCATCACCAATAAAGGGGATTAGTATAGTTTACAATTTAAATTCATATATACATAGCATTGTACTTGTACATAACGTGAAATAAAACTGAAAAAAAATACTTAAAACAAAACTGAAACAGTCATATTTAGTTAGGTTACACGTTTATCATCCACGTGAGTCAAGCGTGTCACCGGAAGGAGGCAAGGAGTTTACATCCTTTTCGCTGAGGGGGGGAGGGGGGAGGGGGAGATTACACTATCTGGTTTTTACCAAATCTAAATTCTCAACACACCTGTCTATTGTAAATGTCTGACAAATGATACCCCTGTCAGGTTTGGTGCAACGCTCATCTATCTATCTCCCAAATGTAATGATACCCCTTCTCCGATTTGGTACAGGAAGTATCCTACAAACATGAAACGCGCACTGAAAGATTTGATTATTAACATTTCCGATTTCAAAACTTTCATATTGTTTTTTGTACGTGAATCATCTAGGAAGAATATCCGGCAGAAAACCCAACGCCCGATGCGACCGGAATAGTGCAACTGTGTACACACAAAGTCCAACATTTGCCTCATATGGCTTGTCTTCGTGCAGCTCTGTTTTAAACATGTGTTATTTCTTATGTATTATTTTAATTGTTAACCGGGGGATCGTAGTTAACACGATGCGTAGAAATGATACATATGCTAATACGTAGAAATGGTACACTAAATTTAGATAGAGATTATAGTAGTTTTCCTTTCCTATACACCTTAGTTTTATAAGAAACCATTTTATTAGAGACTCACTGTTGAAGCCCACGAAAATTTAAGATCGCTTAGAAACTTTTGAATTTTTTAGCGAAGATTACATAATGCTTAATGATATTAATGGAATGGACGTGATGTCAGATGATTAATTCAATGAAGATTGTGTATATAACTTTTTATCCTGTACAATCTATACCCAGTTGTTGTTAACGTATTTGTTGAAAAAAAAAAGGATTCATGGTATAAAACGGAATTTTTCATATACATAGTACTAAAAACGGAATTTTTCATATACAATTAAGAGCCTAGTCCAGATTTCCAGTAGAGCCTTGGCCAGGTTTCTTATAAAAAAACGCACATGATTTTTTATAATGGTTCTTACTACATAATGCATAAGAAACTCTGATGAAACTTTGAGTACAAAAATTGACTACTCAAGACTTTAAATCAAAAATGCATCAACAACTATTTTCATCACACCTATTTTGTGTTGCATCATAGGGTTCTTTAACCACGTTCCCAATAAAATAGTTCTCCTTACTCGTTCTCAAAGATATTTCTCGGAAAAAAAACACTTGGTGTTGAAAAATGATTCTAATTCATGCTACTTTCAACAAATGCTAATTCATGCTAATTCATTCAAATCTCAGAACGTGGTTTTTGCTCTTTTTCGGTAGCCTTCTTCAAAGTTAATCTTCTGAAAATGTAGGCTTGGCAGCTCCCCCAAACCTTCCACTCCTCAAAGCAGAAGGGTTCCGAGAATTCAAAATTGCCAGGAAACTTGCCACTGCCGCCAGGAGGCAGGCCAACTTTGGGGGTCTGTGAACCATAGTTTTAAGTTAAAAATTTGAATTTTCAAAATTCTCGTATTCGGTTTCTCGGAAACCTGCTGTTTTCAGGATTTAGAAGGCTTGAAAGATCTAAACGAACACGCCCTTACTCAAATGCAACGCCTTATCTTGTCAAATTCCATGAGAGCCAGTTGAATGTTCATGCTAGATTTTTTTATTTCATTTAATTTCAAACCAATTTAAACTCAGGAAAGTGAAGTAGGTTTCAGACATGTTTCTGTTCGGTTGGGTGCTACTGTAGACTGGTTTTTTCAACTCTATTCCTTACACGCGAAGAGAAAATAAAAAGAGCAGAAAAAAATATAGAGCAGAAAATAAAAATGAATGCGGAGGAAAAAATAAATATCTTCTTCTCCGCATTTTTCTTAAGTGTTACTGTAACAATGTTTATAGCAATTATTCTGTCTGTCATCCTTGAACTGACCCCATGGTGGGTGTGAGGGTGTGCCACCCCCCATATAAATGTTAATTGATGTTTACTCTGCAATTTCACATTGCCTGGCAATTCAGTGAGCAAAACTGAGCTTACTATTTGTCGGAAAATTTATAATTCTATTAGGAAAATTTCTTGTGACAGCCCCCTTCCAAACTTTTCTCGGGTCGGCCCTGAAACTAGACTCACTACTTACTTACGTTGCCTGTACTTTCGCTTTTTGATGTTATTGTTGTCGTTAGTGCAGCGGAGGAATATCGGGCCGAGGAGCGAAGTAACGACTTTTGTAATGACTTTTGTAACCATAGTAACGACTTTTGTAACTTTAAGGAAGGGTAGCATTTTAGAATTCGAATGGTTCGTTCGAATAATCGTAGCAAATCGATAAGAATAATAATTAAAAATTCGTGGATAAATCAGTCTCAGTTCTCTCTCACAATAATATTAAAATAACGATATCCTTCTCCATTTCGGAGCAGTAAGTAAGTAAAAATAGCACTTGCAGATTGAAATTACATTTAAATTTTACATTCCGTGAAAGAACAGCATTTGGTCCATATATTTCAAAAAGCGGTTTCGTTTTCTGATTATAAATAATTTTTGTTTGGCATTTGCTTGTTAAATATTGTGCAGGTCCTAAGGTGCTCAATTGTCTCTTCCTCTATTCCACTATTCCACATCTTCTATATTTAGTATTAGGGCATTTTTCTTTATAGTTAGTTTTTAAGTCTGTCATATTGAGTTTCAAAGATAGAAGTTTGGAACAAAATGTTTTATCCTTTAAATTATTTTTCAACCGAAAGGATGGTTGTTTTATGAAGCGCAATTTGGAACTTTGATCTTTAAATAATAAAATTTTAAAATGAAGATTTAAGTAATTGATCAATAACCAAAAATACAAAAAGAAATTAGTGTTCAGTTACAACTGAAATAAATATAACCAATCCAATTCAATGCCATGTTCCAACAATTCATGTTTTATCGATTTCTGTGGAGCCTTCCTGCCTGAAGGAAATCGGCAATAGACTGGTTAATTACTGAGACAGTGTGAAAAACATGGGCCCCCGTCTTTCATGACATCTATCAAGAAAGTTATTACGAATCGAAAGTCTCTTGAAGAAACTGCTAGATTCTTTTATTCTGCTAAAATAGAGATCGAACCAAGGAAGTTACTCGTTTCAGAAGGAACTCATTGTGAAGAATTCGTGGATTCCGCAAGTATCTCACATAAAAAGGTAAGTCAAATATTTGATATGAATAGTTTTTTTATTCTGCTGATATAGAGGTTGAACGAAGAGAACTACTTGATTCGGAAGGAGCCAATTATCGAGAATTGGTAGATTCCTTCAGCATTTCACATTAAAGGATAAGTCAAATATTCGATATGAATAGTAGAGTGACTGTAAAAACGTCAACAAAGATTGATATTAAAAAGTATGGATTGATATTAAAAAGTATGGATTGATATTAAAAAGTATAGATTGATATTAAAAAGTATGGATTGATACTTTGCAAGCGGAATGATAATGCAATTTCATGTCAGTTATGTGCCAAACATCGTAACTTTTTATAGCAAATTTTGCCTTCGAAAGCAAACAAATTTGTTAGTAAAATTTGAGATCGCGGATGATCCCGATCACTGTCATATTTCTGTCACAGCGTCATCGATCAGAAAATTAATCAACCAATACAGGTGCATAGCATCATACAAGCTCTTCAGAAAAGTGACATTTGAAGATTACCTCAAGATGATTTTACTTCAAAAGTCGAAAAATCATCGCTAAACTTCGATTACATAGAAACCAATCTGTAAGAAAACTGCTTCTTCAAAAATTCTCAATATTTTTTTCTGAAAAAATAGTTGGCAGGATGAAAGATGGAATGAGTTACAAAGTTAAAGGCATGTATTTTCTGTTCATTTTTAGTATCCACAACTCCTTCATCGCATCAATTTGAAATTTTAGACCCCTATAATTCTGAAATTTGAAATTTATAACTCTGGCTGTGTTAAAGATTAAAAAATGAAAGTTCTTATAGACAGGTTTTCCCTGCAGTGATAATAATCGTAATAATGAGAAAAAATGGTTAAAAGTTAAGCAAATGTAGAGCGCTTTCGTCACAATTTTGATACGCAAAAAATAGTATAAAATACCTTGCCATGTAGACACTTTTTTGTCCACTTTAATGATGTCAATAAAGTTTAAGTTAGATACAAAACTTATGCCATTTTTAGATTTGGAGATAATACAAACATTTAGACGTTTGAAAAATCATCAAAAACAAAAAAACATTTAGACGTTTGAAAAATCATCAAAAACAAAAAAACATTTAGACGTTTGAAAAATCATCAAAATTCGCGAGTGTTACCAACCAAGCTCATTGGTACGCTGTCGTGTAAACGAAGGGCTAAACTAATCACATCAATATCAAACACTTCACCAGCACATTAAAAACATGTAATTTTGACATCATCAAAATGGCATAAGTTCTTCTGAGAAATCAATACATCACGTTATTGCAAGTTGCCATAATTTCAATGAAAGGCTTTGAAATATATTTTCTTATTTAAATCAAAAATATTTTTCAAAGTATAGCTCAAAATTGAGTGAAAAAGTATGGCTTTAGATGACCATGTAGTAAATAGTACAGTGTCGATGAATATATATATCCAAGAAGGAGTATGGTTTTAAATGAATATGCAGTAAATAGTATGGTGTCTATGATTATACATATCCCAGAAGGAGTATGGTTTTAGATGACCATGTAGTAAATAGTACAGTGTCGATGAATATACATATCCCAGAAGGAGTATGGTTTTAGATGACCATGTAGTAAATAGTACAGTGTCGATGAATATACATATCCAAGAAGGAGTATGGTTTTAGATGAACATGTAGTATATAGTATGGTGTCTATGATTATACATATCCCAGAAGGAGTATGGTTTTAAATGAACATGTAGTATATAGTATGGTGTCTATGATTATACATATCCAAGAAGGAGTATGGTTTTAAATGTACATGCAGTAAATAGTATGGTGTCTATGATTATACATATCCAAGAAGGAGTATGGTTTTAAGTGAACATGTAGTATATAGTATGATGTCAATGACTATACATATCCCAGAAGGAGTATGGTTTTAGATGAACATGTAGTATATAGTATGGTGTCGATGAATAGACATATCCCAGAAGGAGTATGGTTTTAGATGAACATGTAGTATATAGTATGGTGTCGATGAATAGACATATTCCAGAAGGAGTATGGTTTTAGATGAACATGTAGTATATAGTATGGTGTCGATGAATAGACATATCCCAGAAGGATTATGGTTTTAGATGAACATGTAGTATATATTATGGTGTCTATGATTATACATATCCCAGAAGGAGTATGGTTTTAAATGAACATGTAGTATACAGTATGGTGTCGATGAATATACATATCCCAGAAGGAGTATGATTTTAGATGAACATGTAGTATATAGTATGGTGTCGATGAATAGACATATCCCAGAAGGAGTATGGTTTTAAATGAACATGCGTATCTAGTATGGTGTCGATGATTATACATATCCAAGGAGTATGGTTTTAGATAACAATGTAATAAATAGTATAGTGGCGATGAGTAAATAGCATAGTGTCAAAACAGCTAATCTAAAGCTAACATAACATCATACGCGTATTCTATGCGACCAAGGGAAGCTGATTCCTAACTAGCTTTGTTAAGATTGGTAACACGATAGAATTTTTTAGATTTCTCAAAGGCTTTAACTTTAGCCTGGTCACATAGCTCAGAAACAAGAAAACGTTTGTCTGATTGTGGATTTCAAGAAAATTAGATAAACTAGTAGTGCGTAAAATAAAAACCTAAGTTTTCTTTAAACCTTTAATCCTATAATATTAAAACGTTTTTCTTGCCAAATAACATTATAACGCTTTTTGCCACAATTTTCATCAAAAACAATAAAAGTAATCAATCATGAATTTAATTTCCTAAAACAACTAAAACACCCACCACACAAGTAAGTGCGCCATTTTCCACCTTTGTATCACGATTTTTGTTCAGCATCAAGTTGTACAAAGTCCAAAATTTCTCACAAAAAGGGAATACTGAAACCAGAGGGGACCATCTAATTCGGGTAAGAGGACTTGTGCGAGAAAATCTTGAGTTGATCCAAAAATATAATAGAACGAAAACGCAAACCCAAAAATACAATAGTAGCGCATGTTAGAATGAAATTTAAATGTATATAACATCTTATTATTAATATTTCTATGCTTTTTCTTAATTTTTTACCTAAAAATACAAGATTTTAAATTTTAGAGCCAAAAATATACTTTCAATGAAAAATCTTTCAGACCCAAAAATATATTATCCAATCGGAAATCGCAGATCCAAAAATATAGGAAGTGCCCCCGTACGCAAGTCAAATGGTACTGCCCCCCCCCCCCTCGATGGAAATACTGACGACACACCCCTACTAAGACATCGAAGATTTAATTTACAAGATTTATTTATTTGACTGCACGATTTTTTTCTCCACTAGTCTGCACTAGTGAAAGTTTCTTAACCTTTGAACATGTTTCTTAACTTTTGGCCATATTTGACCAGTTTTTGTAATGGAGGGCCCCTTAAAAATCAACATTGTTGAAGGTCTACCCTAAAATGAAATTGGACCAGATTTCACCAGTAAAAGTTTATTGAAAGTTTTGTAATTGTATATGAAACAATTTTTTTACTATGATTTCTTCATCAAAAAACTAGGTATATATTGTACAGGATAAAAAGTCTTCACGGAATCAATCATCTAACATCGTGTCCACTCCATTAGCATCATCAAGCATTACGTAATCTTCACTAAAAATTTAAAAAGTCTCTTAGCAATTTTTCATCCACTGGTAAAAGCTTCTTAAATTTTCATGGGTTTCACCAGTTTCTTATAAAAAGTTTCTTACAAAAAAAATGTGTAATCGATGTTGATTAAGAAAAAGGCTAATTCATGTCAAATAAAATAAAGGCTAATCTATTTCGACTATTTCGACTATTATTAAAAAGTGACTATTTCGTGTTAACGTTTCGGGACAAAGCAATGCTCCAGCATCAGAGCCCCAAATTTACAAATCAGTGAACTTGGCAGAAATATCATTTTAATGAAAATTGGTCAAGCCGAGAACTGTATCATTTTAAAACCTGACGACTGACGACGCACCCCTTAAATCTGGCCTACAGCCCCCTCCCCTGGAGAATAACTTACCATTGATGGCACTCTGAACCAAAACAAAAAGTCCACTTGCAGCAGAGAATGTTCTTCATGTGACCATGTTGTTAAAAGGGTCTATTGTATTAAAAAATGAAAATAGGCCTGGACTCTCAAGCGTGGGTGGACCTTGACATATCTAAAAAACCTGCATCGGATTAGTAATATTAGTATCATGTGCAAGCTATGAAGTATCCAATTGTATCAATTTAGCTGCCTTGGCAAGACGTATTCTAAAAATTATCTGACAAGACAATAAACAGGAAAAGAAGCTGCTGTGGCATTATCAGAAAAATTTAAAAGTAGAAACTCCGCAAAACGACGTAGAAACCCACGTAGAAAACCACAGACGAAAGAATTGTATTGTGCGTTTTCTATTTTTTGTTCTTAGTTTTCCATCACCCATGCATATTATCGTGTCCTACCACCCACGGGTGTTTTAATTTCTGTATGTTTTCGAATTTTAGGTTTCTCGTCACCTATGAATAATGAACATGCATAAGTGATTAGAAACCAAAAACAGAAAACATACACAAATAAAAACACACGTGAGCAGCAGGGCACAATAAAAAGGCATGTGTGATGGAAATCAAAAATAAAAAACAGAAAACATACAACACACAACACGATTGATAATGTCCGTGAAAAAACGAATGGTATGCCTGGTGTCTTGACTCGGCATTCAAGACTTCCTCAGAGTGAACAACCAAAGACTCTTTCTAGTTGGCTTCCCAATACAACATATCATTATGCCTATACCATGGCTTTTACTTCGCTTAAAATCCATGCTGAAAACATTTGAATGGACTTTGTAAAAATTTAATATCTTTTAAAAAAAAGGCATACTCAAACTTTGCATCGTAAAAAATGTGAAAGTCGATGCCGGTGTTTATACAAAGATGGTAAAAATCGATACCCTTATTTAAAATGTCCCCAGTATCTAAAATGTACATCGCACCTTCCTTGAGCGCGTGCTAAAATCCAAAAATATTTGTCGTCTCAGCGATGGAGTCTGGCACCAAAGTCTCCTGCGAGACAACTGCGGGAAAATCGCAGGGGTCATGAACTAACTAGGAAATGATTACCCCTGGAAAGTTCCACCATCACAGTCAATCCATAACAGAAAGTGGACTGATTTGTAAAGTCTTCCACCTCGATCCATCCGTGTGCAATAAAACAAACAGAGAATCAATGTCAATGCTAAGCCATTGCACATCGAAGGAATTAGAAAGCATGATGAGTTAACCAAAAGAAAAACATCCTGCTCTTCTTCGCTTTTATTTGTCTTGTTTGTACTTAAGGAGACAGCAAAATCTTCAAAGATATAATTAAAATTCACGATTGCTGTTTTAGTGAGCGGATAAGTCCTTCTCTAAATGCCTGATCAGCAAGCTTAAATCAACAAAGACCTCCGTAGCGAATACACAAGCACGGTAGTGGGCTTAAACTATGCTCTGTAATACACTTGTGGGGTATAGAAAAAAGAAGCATGACGAGGCAATGGGAAAAAAACAGTTTTAATCAAATCTAGTGAAATATCAGAAGATCTAACGGAGGCTCAGTGCTTTATTAAAATATTCTAACAGAACCATGCTCTCTATTGTTCTGATCACAATAGCATTCCCCAGCCAATCTGCAGCAGCTTCTGGCATTAAATGAATACATTTCGCGAAATAAAATCGCATTGAAACACAAGCCAGCACGCAAAGGTGCAGCCTGGAGTCGCTAAAAATTGACAATTTCGTCTTTCAATCGTAAATTTGTTCAATAAGGCCTAAAACTATTGCAGATGCAACCATGCAAATGCAGATCCCATGATTGGTAATGTTTCCAAAAGATAAGCAGTAAAGTCAGAAACGGCAATGCTTAATATTTTGCAGGAGTTCTGATTGGCTTCGACGCTGATAACTTAAAAAATGGCGATTCAGTTGACACTTTTATCACTTTAAGAGCAAAATGCTCTATCTCACGTGTAAGAAAATAACAGGAAGTTAGAAGAGTAAAATGCAAACACAAATTCTCTTCCGTATCATTATGACAGTATAGGAAATGCGGAGTACTCTGAAAGTGCTGGGCTAGAAGGACCTAATACCACCGAAAGGCAACCATAGAGCAATGAAAAATTAAGAAAAAAATAATTTTAGCAAAAAGTGGCCCAGCCGGCTCCGTGATCCCTGCATTAATAAAAGCTTTGTTAACGTTCATTTGTCAGCGCATCTTTTGGCAATTTCATAAAATTCTTATAAAGAAATCCAGAGTTGTTAGGGTTAAAACAGTTCAGATTGGAAATAGCACAGCGAAAACTCTTCGCCGATTAATGTTTCTCATTGATTGGCTAACACTATAAGCCAGGCCAATGCGGGTTTGAGAAAATTGATGGAAATATGGTCTGGCTCATGTAAGTTAGCTCAGCATAAACAGCGCAAGGTCAACAAAATCTCTGACAGTCAAAGAACAGGGCCATTGTTAATTTGTCGAGTCTCGTCAGAACTTTACATTGAATTAATATAATGTGACCAATCAAACTTATCCGCCACACTTATCCGCAGTAGGTAGTAAATAACTAAATAAAACATTGCAGAGCAACTACGCTGCGTTGGAGCAAAGTCAGATAAATACTACAATCGCACGGCCATTTGCGATTGTAGTATTTATTGAATTAGATAGATTTTGTTGAATTATATTCTTAAATATAGTGTCACGTCCATGTCACACCTTTTCTTTTGTTAAATTCGAGGAAGGTTTTTCCGGCTTTAGAAGAGAAATACGAAATCAAAAAAACAATTCGTTCACCCAACATGTAAAAAATGTAAAAAATAATTACCCAACCTAGATGTTGTTCAAAAAATATTTTACATGTGTGTGTTTAAATTTGTAGCAATTTGCCCTTTTGCAGTCTAGCACATTCCCTTCTTACTACACTGCTGGTCACATTGATGCTAATTTGTTCACAATAAAAGTCTTGCAAGAATGCCAATTTCCATCCATTTGCAGTTCGACCATACCCTAATCGTTACAATCAAATTATCTTGTGCCTCTTGCTCTTCCATGTCTTGCTCTTCTATTCCATGTCCTCTTCACCATTATCTTTATGGGGATCTCTGCCATAACATTTGCCTTGTGAATGACTCTTTTGAACATCTTTCATGACTGTTTGTTTCTCAAGACATCAGTAGTTATTCCTCACATTTTGTCTTTCTTGCTGCACTTTGTGTTCACGTTATGCTTCAGTAAGCATTTGTTCAATTCAAAAACTGAAATTTTACATAGTTTCCCAGTTACCACAACCTCAAGCCAACAGTGTTAATCGTATTCATTTTAGGTAACATTCTTATTATAGGAAAAGGTAGCGTACTCATATTAGGTAGCATGCTCATCATAGGTAGCACACTCGTCATAGGTAGCATGCTCATCATAGGTAGCATGCTCATTATAGGTAGTATACTTATTATAGGTCACATACTCATTATAAGTAGCATGCTAATTATAGGAAGCATGCTCATTATAGGTAGCATACTCATTATAGGCAGAATGCTCATTATAGTAGCTAATTCATTATAGGTAGCATGCTTATTATAGGTAGCATACTCATTGTAGGTAGCATACTCATTATAGGTAGAATACTCATTATAGGTAGCATGGAATTGTTAGAAAAACCATTAAGTTGAAAGTTAAAAAACCATTTACCAAAACAATAAATCATAAATATTTTGTTCTACCCAACCTCTCAACTGTAGAGAAAAATCGTTTACCCAACCAATTTCATCTCGGTGTCAACCCGAGCCGTAAATAGTGAACGTCTATCAAGTCTGCATTGAAGATACAACGTCCCAGGGGGTCAACAATTTCGGAGCCTCTGGGTCCGACGGTCGCAGTCACAAAAGGTGATGCAATTGCAGGCTTTAGATTAGCTATACACTTATCCAACTGTCAATAAAGTGATGAAAAAGGCAAAAATGAAGAAAAGTAGTATCTGCGCAAGTGCATACATGAATGCCTCAAAAGTTTGCGGTGATATATCTCCAGCTAGAGCCTCCTCGACAATAATGGACGCAGGCACAAAAAAAAACCTTTTTGACCCCTTCATGACCCGACACAAATAATTATGAGATGCAGACGATTTTCTTCCTTGAATGTAGATTGTGAAAAAACTGTCAAATGAAATTAAACAATCAGGGAGCCATTCCGTCTCATAGGAAATCGGAACAGAGATGAAAGCACTTGTAGATTATATACATCATTCACAGCTCAGGTTAGGTTTCTGACATGACGTAATCATTAGTGTTTTATTTATACATTTTTATTGTAATAAATAGTCTCTTTTTATTTAGATGTTTTCAGGGCCGCTGAGAGAAATTACGGACCTCTAACAAAATTTAAGGTTTGAAGGCCCCTTATTATTATATCTACTTGCATTTAGGCCATTCACGGAATTTGAAATAATTTTCGTTCACTCAGGCCCCTAAAAGTAGCATCTGTTGACCGCAGGCCCAAGGGCAGTTGCCCTTTTTGCCCCTTCCCTTTCGGCAGGGGCGTAGCTAGTTGTCACAACCCCTCCCCCCAATAATTTCCAAGAATATTAAAATTCGGGCAAAATTTAAAAATTAAGGCAAAATCGTAGAGAGCAATGGTTATTGTTAGCTAAAACAGTAGTATGTTTAAAGAAAACAGTAGAAAAATTTGGGCATTTTCCAAACCAACATAGTACATCCCCCCCCCCCAAAAAAAAGTAGGTATCTCGCTACGCCCCTGTCAGTCAGCCTTGATATTTCTATGATAATGACCATGATATAAAATTGTTACCTCCTATATTTCACTCTCATCAAGTGAGTCAACCGATAAGCAAACCTAGCACTGATCTTAACACTCAAAAAGCACATTTTTTGATGCCAACAAATTGATAACAAACTCTCCGTTGATAAATTATGACGCAGATTGTAATCGAAAACGCTATCGTTCGAATTAAACAAGATTTCGATCTAGAGAAGTCAATGAGAAACACGGTAATTTGCATTCGATACTTGATAACGATTTCGCAACTCTTTAGCACATTTCGATATCGTGACAAATCAATGCAGAGATTGATATGTTTGAACATTTCGTAACCGATTTCGAAAACGTTGATATTAATATCATCAGAAATGATGATTCCAAGATATGATTTCAATAATTCGAAAGTAGACCCACTGTTTAAAAGCACTGTGCTATTATTTTATTTGCAAACATACCAATCTTTATGGACCCTTAATTTCTTAACATGGGAGTGGGGGGGGGGTGGTCAGGAGGTTTTTGTAAATAATATAATCTTCTTTAGAACCCCTTCCCTATCTCATCGTAAAATACAACCACACTTTCATCATGTATAAAAGTAGGAGCCCGCCCTATAAATAAAATAAACCTATCTTTAAAAAATCTGCAACCCTTGTTCATGTATGAAAAGCAAGATTCTTCCAGCCCACCGCCACAAACGAACGGTGTCCTAAATGGGAAATATGCATTCAAAAATACTTCCCTCGCAGAAGAGCATCGGGTCAGTAATTACAACGTTCCTCCAAAATACCCCTAAGCTTACAGTTGAAGGATATTTCAGAGTGAAATGGCACAAGCTTCATTAAAAAGACAGATTCTTCGGTCAACATTCGACTCATGCCAGGATAGTCGAAAAGATAGAGAAAATACAATAAGACCCCGCACAAGAACAAGGAAGTTATCATTCCCTGATGTCATCTCTAGGGATACTGGTATCAGAACTCAGGACCTGGGGACAGTCATGAAGGACCGTGAAGTGTGGTGTAGCGTCGTGGATTCCATTCTCTCGACCGCGGTCGACTGATGATGATGATGAAGACTCGTTCTGGATCTAAACCCCCCTATGATCTAATTAAAACCAAGCTTACCTCATTATTAACTTTGGAAGCAATAGAAGTGTAATTTTGTGGTGTTTGGTCAAACAAACTTTGATCGAATTTTGTATTTCGCAGTGGAGCAGACAGAGAGAATATCAAATATTGATTACGTATGAATGGACTCGATGTAGTAACTGGTGCTATTGCTGACGAAGAAATGCTTAACGAGGTTAGCATTGAAACCTTTAGCGAAAGATACTGTTGTATTCAGCAGAACCGTTGGCACAGACGTTGACACAGAAAGATATTGTTGTATTCAGCAGAATCTTTTCGTGGTAATGAACGGAACGTCGCTGCTTTGTGTCATTGTACAAAGTTGATCAGCCACAAAAGCGCTGTTGAAACGGTGTGGTGTATTATTTACGAAATTGGTGTTTGCGCCATTTTCTGCCCTAGTTGGTAGTAAATTACCCACAGAAGTAGCGTTCAAGCGATTTTGTGTTGTAGTTACCAAGGTGGGGTTCGAGCCGTTTTGTGTTATACTTGGAAGTTGAGTAGCTGCAGAAGTGGAATTTAAGCGGTTTTGTGCTGAAGTTGATGGTTGATCAGCCATAAGTGTGTTATTTAATTCCAAAACTGCTGATGTGAGGAAAACAGTTTGTGTAATCCGGCCAATGCTACCTTCTGAGGCATATAAGTTGGGACTCGTTGCATTAAAGTAATTTAAACTGATGTTTACAAGAAAACTAGTAGGGATACTCCTCGAATGTGGAGTAACAACGTAATCGCCCGCACTGACGCTGATTGTTCTATTGATGCCCGTAGAATTTGCAAAGCTGCTAATTGTAGAATGACTAGTTGCTGAAACGTATGATGTTGCGAGTGACGAATTTGACATCAAAGGTGTGCTTAATTCTGATGCCAGCTTCGAGTTATTAAGAGCAATGTGGACAGTAGGGTAAATTGATGAAATGTTTTGCCCGAGTACTGTTATTTGAACGTGACATATAGCTAAAGCGATAGCAACGCTAACAAATATACGATTGACAAAAGCCATGCCCAAATTTTTCGAAGCTTATAAGCCTAACTTTGAAATTCTACAACGCGTACAATTCATGAGCAAACTGTCATCAAGCTTCAAATTGGTGATTCCAAATTCTCGTCAAGAAATTTTCAGTTGACAGTTTTCATGTAACTTTTAAAATATTCAGAAAGTATTGCAGCTGGCATAAAAAAAGCACACTCAATAGAATCTCATTCTAAAAAGCAAATTGACAATCATTTGAGATCATTAATATTAATACTCTGGCTTCAACTTCAACGTTTCATCTTCTTGGTGCGAAATGGGCAATACAATTGATTCTTGTGCAACACTTTGATTTCCTCCTGGCTTCAAATTATTTTTCCCCTTAACTGCAATATTTGATAATGTCACTCACGGAAATTTTTCTTCATTTCCAACAATTTCGTGATACTCAAAAGGTAAACACTGTAGGCCAGAAATGACGCAGAGCAAAATGTCAAAAAAGTTTCTATTTCGTAAAACTTTCAAAAGCAAGTTGCCAAAAATAAATATTTGATCAGAATGCTCTATCATAATTTAGGCTGCCACCTGCTAATTCGAGCTAAGCTACCACAAATAGGTTTAATAGTTTTAAAACTTGGGCTCAATAAGGGTAGGAAGTATAGACGCGAGGAAACGAGGAGACGCGAGGAAGAGAGGAAACGCGTATTGACTCGCGCGATCGAAGAGAGGAAACGCGTATTGACTCGCGCGATCGAAGAGAGGAAACGCGTATTGACTCGCGCGATCGAAGTGGTATGCAACTCCTCCGCAGCACATGAACCTCCTCCGCAGCACATGAACCTCCTCCGCAGCACATGCGTGAAGTTTTCGACTAATGACGGCAAGCAGTTTTAAATTAAACTCCCTGGGCTCAATTAGTTAATAGAAATAATTATGATATATCAGTCTATGAACAAAAAATAGCAATAATCACCGTAAAAATTATATTTATCCTACCACACTCCTACCCTACTTCACCCCTTGTCTCTAGTAAGTCCCCTCAAAAAAATAGCACAACACAAATCGTACAAACTAACAAATCTAATTACATGAACGCTGATAAAAACTTCGCAACTGCTGGTCACTCACGTATGAACATGGGTATCGTGGACACGATTTGTGCCAAAGGGCGGGAACCGATTGAAACAAGAAACAAGTAAAAGAGCACAGGTTTTACAATGTGAAATACAAGATTTGGAATGAACCCTCATACATATTATCATTTATTTCTGATAAAAGTCTCCGGAGGAACCAGTAAAACTATGCAGAATTTGATGAAGTAATGTGCTAAAATCAGGTATTCAAAACAGAGCCAGGAAAGCATGACGATCCCACCGCTACAGGCCGAAAGAATTTTACAGAAAATGAGAAAGATTTTGTGAATGTTATTCCTAAATTAAATGGCACAGCCAAGCTACACACGTTTTAAGAAAGACGTTTTTTTCCCATTTCACCTTCCATCCTTTACTTTCTGCGTATCGTTTATCCTTTGCAGTTCACTTCTTTTCAATGGATCCCTGAAGAAAATAAACAAATGAGAATTATCTTCCGTCCGGTGCAAGTAGAAACGAAAGAATAGAAGTTGTAAAATGATGCATCAGAAATTTTGCCGAAACCATCAAAATAGTTTCGTAAACTCTTCCAAGAGAACTAGAATAACATAGCAACTTCGAGATTAGATTTACTACACGAGTCCCTGTGTTTCCCTCCGATTCTTTGTTGTATCCGATAGCATTTTGCTCTACTAAGGGAGTCGTGACATTACAGTAAGAACCCGCCAATAAGAAACCACAGACTGTACAAATTATTTTTTTAAATTGACTAAAAGAGTTTATTTAAATCATGGAAATCATTTAAGAAAATAGAGGAGATTTGCTATTTCTTTTCTATCACATAATTGGTAGCATAGCATACTTAAGCCCATCTCTATCTAACTTACTGATTTTCAAGACAGGCTGATTTTCAAAAATCTTTTTCATCATAAAAAATCAACAACAACAAACTTAAACTTTCTATTGGCAATATCCGCGGGTTCATACTGTACTTGTCAAGTCTTGGTCGTAGTTTTGAAGACTCGAATTTGATTTTTGAATCTTCGATTTAGATTTTCGAAGCTGTGACTTCGATTCTCGAAGCCTTCGAATTCAATGTTCTGAAGACTGTGCTGTGTTATGCTTTATGACTGGACATTCTCTGAAATCATAGCAACAAGCTCTCATACTGCATTCAGGTTGATGTCCGAGATTTCCCGAGCAAACAGCAATATTAGGGCCAAGATTTGAATAGTAATTTCATGAGTCCCTGGTGAAGAGAAGTGTTATCATATGTAACAAAAAAAACGGGATACATAGGGACTTGTGTAGTAGGTCTACTACGATATGACATATAAAACTAAATGGCTTTAATTACTTAGATTTCCAAAATCTTTCCAATTTAAAGTAAAGATGAACCCCGTTATTTCGAACTCTCAAGGGGACTGAAAATTTGTTCAAGATAGCAAGTATTCGAGATAACCGAAGTTAAACCAACGTTGGAAGCTCTCAAGGGGTATAAAAAACAGTTCAAGCTAAACGGGAGTTCAAGTTAAGCGAGTTCAAGATAGCGTTCAAAGAAGCATTTCCTGATATTTTAAATTCTATAAATAACAACATACATTTTGACTTCAAGTAAACAGTCCAAGCGTCTTTTCAATCGAAATTGAATAAAAACGTTTCGATAAACACTGAAGTAAACTTTTCCAAATATAGAAATCTAATCATGAAAATAATTTTAATTAGTTTAGAAAATAATTAAAAATTACCTTTCAAAGAACTTTACACAACGTCAAAATGACGACAACAAACAAACCAGATACACAAAAAAACATGCTGTTTACTCTGCTCAGCAAAGATCACCTATAAAAACAAATTAATCATTGTTTCGCTGTCACATCAGCAAAAACTGGCAACTTAGGCAGCATTAAGAAAAGCAAAAAGGTAAGCTTTAAAATTATTTTTTAAAGTAGCTAATTGAAGCAAAAAAAAGAGTGTTTTTTAACGAATGATTAATAACTGAGCCTTGTATTTGTAATCTTATATTTGGATATAACGTAGTATAAAATCTTGTATGCAGTGTATTGAGCATATAAATTTTTTCTGCAGGCGAATTTGATGACATTAAAAATGATGAATATCACAGCAACAGGTATGTATATTATTTTTATTGAATATCACAGCAATAGGTATGCATATTACTTTTCTATATTGTAGATGAATGTCAGATTTTAAGAATGATACGGTGCTGCGCTGACTGACTGATCAACTAAGTCTTGCCTACCTTTAAAAATCAGCATTATATAACAAAATAATTTATGAAGAAAATATTTCTGTTATCAGCCTCATTTAGAAATAACCACCCTTGACCTGATCTTCACCTTTAACAGCAACTTTTCACCTTTGAACTGTTGATCACAGGGATCATACTCAAAAACGCTTTGATGCAAAGAAATCAAATTAAAAAGTTTTGTGTTTTAATGATAATTACTTTGTTATAAAAGTTAATAATATTGTATACAAAACAAGGGTTGCTGGAATAAGCAGAGGAATATTCATTTCAATAAGCGGGGCGGTACTTCATTGATCGGATTATGTATGGTTTGCCAATAGGGTATTTTAGACAGAAATTTAGAAAAACGATAGCATCGAAAATTTCAGAAATAATTTAGTTCACAGAAGAAACATATAGAAAGATTTTAGAAACAAAAATTTTAGAAACTATTTGTCACCGATTTTCTGAAAAATTATGAAGCAGGGAGGGGGGCGCGCTAGTGCCAAAGCAGGATTCATTTATAAAATAGTTTTAAAGGAACAGAAAACTAAAATACACTGCCCGCACCGCATCATAATTTTTGTTATCCCTACTTATTGCCCATACATAGGAATTTGGACGCCAAAATAGCAGTTACAGAGAATCTCTTGCGATATTAATTGAATCATTTCGTTGTCTTCTTTTTGTAACTTTCTTTCTGCTGTTTTGTTTTTTAAAAATTACTCGCAATGCTATGACATTACACAGGGCCACGCAGCTTGCAGCATCGCAAGTAACTTGCAAAAAGGCAAAATAACAGGAAAGAAATCAAATTTTAAAGAAAACGCAACGAAATCTCAAAACTATTATTTTGGTGTCCGAATTCCCATGGTCAATATCAAGATCTTAAATGTTTCTATAGGCGTAACACTGTTGATGTTGCTCACGATCGCGACTTGCCATAAACAGAAGACGAGAAAATCATCGGTCGTAAACAGGGTAAAGTTCTGCAGAAATGAAGACAACAACGGAAGAATCATTGGAATCTTCAAACAAAAGAGGGACCGATGCCATGTGTTGCTCTGCATGGAAAATGGACCAAGGAAGGTATTCATAAAGCAAGGTTGCAAGCTTTTGGCAGATGAATGGAAGAAAGTGAGAGGATCGTATCTCTATGAAACAGAAGAACGAAAATGCAGATTGAATCAAGATGAAGAAGCCTTTGATCTTACAATTGTGGGATTAAGACAAATCAACGAAAAAGGCAGGAAGACTTTCATACTGAAGATTTGTGTCAACAAAGAAGTTTACCCTGCTTCGCCTGAAATAGCACACAACAGCCTAGAAATATTCATTAGTGGTGAACATCTGAGGCACAAAACATTTTAAGAAAAATTATGAGGATTATTTATGAAAAGGGATACGGGATAATTGAAAAGGGAATATTTGGATAAGAATGAATGAATGATAGAATAAGTGCGTAGAAAATAGTCACAATAAATATATTTAAATGAAGAAATGTTGGCTTGGAAATTAATTTTCAAAACAAAGTGAAGTGCTCATCTTTACATACTGTATCGATTCTTATTAGTGACGTCAGTTTAAGGATACGAAATATATAAATTATGGTGGAATGGAATATTTTACGAGAAAACATATAGGATCCCATACAATTTCTTGAATTATGCCCATTATGCAAGAAAGAATATGAAGATGCGGGCTATTTAGACCCCCTCATGGTTATCAAAACTTGGTTGAGCTGTCGAAGATGACATAATTTTTGTTTGCATAACACATGGATGTCTTTTTTCAAAAAGAGCAGCTTTGAGAAAAACCAGATTAAGATTCTTAAATAACTTTATTTTATCAGCCTCGTGCCCGAGGATATTTTAATAATATCTTCAAGGTCTTCCACGGTTTCATTGGCTTGTGCAGAATTCGAATAAAATAAACAAATATAACGAAAGAAAAACAAAACATTGGTGTTTTATCACAAAACAAAAAACCCATGGTTAACATTGTTTCTGTGCGGCTCCGAGTTCGACTTTTGTTTTGGACGTGAAATTCAATTTGGCCTAAGGTCGGTAAAACTGCAGTGACAAATCATTAACATCACTGAATCATATTGGTTTGTAAGACATCTAGCCTACAAATGGGCAATAAGAAAAACAGGGCGACCAAAACGGAAAAGTATTAATTCACCAAAATTACAACATATTTTATAAGTTTGAAATTTTTTTCGTTGACATTCGGTGCGCAGAGTTTTTCTATTAGAAA
>JAYJMH010085193.1:0-32120 GCA_036873815.1 Phacellophora camtschatica | reverse complement strand
AAAAGGAGGTTTTATAAAATAAGCCTCTTTCGATCAATATGGCAAGGTTATAGCCTTACAATTTGACTCTAAAAGAAGGTTTTCTAAAATTAGTCTTCTTCTGTCAATATGGCAAGGTTATCGCCTTATTATTTGCCTGAAAAGGAGATTTTGGAAAATTAGCTTTTTCGGTCAACATGGCTAGGTTATAGTCTTACAATTTGACTGAAAAAGGATTGTTTTCTAAAATTAGCCTTTTTCGGTCAAATTGGAAAGGTTATAGCCTTACAACTTGGCTGAAAAGGATTGTTTTCTAAAATAAGCCTTTTTCGGTCAACTTGCAAAGGTTATATAGCCTTACAACTTGACTGAAAAAGTTTTTTCTAAAATTAGTCTTATTCGGTCAATATGGGAAGGTTATAGCCTTAATACTTGACTGAAACAAAGATTTTGGAAATTAGACATTTTCGGTCAATATGGTTAGAGCCCTACTATTTGGCTGAAAACGAGGCATTCCAAAAGATGCTGATTTCAGTCAATATGGCTAAGTTATAGCCTTACAATTTCCCTGAAAAGCAGATTTTTTAAATTTGCTTTTTCGGTCAATATGGCTAGGTTATAGTCTTACAATTTGACTGAAAAAGGAGCCTTTCTAAAATAAGCCTTTCTCTGTCAATTTGGAAAGGTTATAGCCTTACAACTTGACTGAAAAAGAAGGTTTTATAAAATTAGTCTATTTCGGTCCATATGGGAAGGTTATAGCCTTATTATTTGACTGAAACGAAGATTTTCGAAATTAGACATTTTCGGCCAATATGGCAAGGTTATAGCCCTACTATTTGGCTAAAAACAATGTGTCCCGAACTTGGACCTTTTCGGTCAATATGGGAAGGTTATAGCCTTATTTTTTGGCTCAAAACAAGGTATTCCAAAAATACCTCTTTCGGTCAATATGGATAGGTTATAGGTTATATTTCAATATGGTGTGCATGCTAAAATTTAAAAATTAGACAATAGGCCGTTCCCTTAATTACGTCATAAGCGTTGCCGCGCGCAATGAACTCTGGTAGTTGTATTTAAGCGCGTTCGTTGTTGTGAAGGTTTTCTATGGTGATGATATGTTAATTTAACATTTCTTGGTTTACTTTGCTTGAAATATAGTTTCAAACGATGGAGAATTCACGAGTGCTTAAAGATCAGCAGATACCTAGTTTTTTCAAAACTCTTGCCCGGAAAACAGTGCTGTGGAGAGTGGTAAAAACGAAAATTTAACCAAGAATAGTATTGATAATGTTAGGCCCGAAAGCCAAAGACTGATTGGTGGATAACCTGCTGTGCTCCATTTTTGGAACAGAGTGAGAAATCCTGAGCTTTCCTTCTATGTCATCCCAAGTGGCAAAAGTAGGGAAAAACAAGATCTAAGGCGGAGTTGGCTGCACATGATATCTTGACAGGATTTTAAGCTTGAACATATCCTCCCTTCCACACCATCTTTATCGGTGTTTTTTGTTTCGGAAAGCTTTGGGACCAGGTCCATTCTTAGGCATTGTATTTGAAGTAGAAATAAGCTTACTGTCAAGTTTCTCGTTGCTGATGTTTGGAAGTAAACTCAAAGATCGTATCCAACCATCTGTTCTGTTTCTCTCCCTATGGACTTCTTCTTCTTCGGGCCTAACACAAACACTATCCATACTATTCTTGGTTAAATTATCGTTTTTTCCACTCTCCACAGCACTGTTTCCCGGGCAAGAGTTTTGAAAAAACTAGGGATGTGCTGATCTTTAAGCACTCGTGCATTTCTCTATCAGTGGAAACTATATTTTACGCAAAATAAACCAAGAAATACTAAATTCACATATGATCGCTATAGAAAACCTTCACAACAACAAACACGCTTAAATACAACTACCAGAATTCATTGCACGCGTCAACACCAATGACGTAATTGAGGGAATGGCCTATTGGGGGTAAATATTCTTTAGCAATTTAAAGAGCCTGGGCAAGATTTTTCAGCCTGGGATGAGATTTTTCACATTTAAAGAGAATTTCACAATGTAAAAATGTGCTCTGGTTACATAAGTGATGTCAGCCAGGCTGAATCTCACAGTCACAGACCATTTTGACAAATTGCAGCCCATTTACCTAAGATGAAAATTCCATCTTGGCTGGCTCAAGGCGGGCTGAAATTTTAGCCTAGTTTGAAACGTTCTCATGTAATCGCAAACTGAATTCATAATCAGCTTCTAAGCTGGTCGGTACATATGAATTTTTGTGGGTGTGTGGCAATTCACACGCCTTGGCAATTTTAGTCATGCGATTAAAAAGTTTAGGCCGAAAATAATTGTTATTTCAGGCCTCATGCACTCCACTCCGTTTTCATTTTGATCCGTTTTTGCTGCTGAAAACGAAGCTTGTTTATATCCCCATTCACACTGATCCGTTTTTAAGTTAAAACGATTGTAAACGCTGTAAAATTTGCATTTTTTTCACGAAAACATTTCTATCAGCCTCTTTCTGAAAAGGAAAGCGTTTTCAAATGTCTTCGTTTTTGGAGTTAACCTGGAAATGGTTCGTTTTCAAAACGACCCGTTTTCATTTGGATTCATTTTCATTGGCGTTTTTAAAATTCTCCATTGACCGAAATAATGTGAAGGCAATGCCAAAAATGGGGGAAAATAGATCCGTTTTCAGGCAAAAACGGAGTAGTGTGAACTACGTTGGAGACAGCTTTGTTGCATTTAAGTTGAATACAATAGTCTCTGAGTCAAACAAATTGACATTGAGGTTAAAAATCGATTAATGAATGTTAAAGAAAAAAAATCGATTACTGAATGTTAAAAATTGAGGTTAAAAAACATTACAATATCATATTACACATTTAGCAATCATCAAACACGCTGCCAATGTCAAGGTTGCTGTCTTGTTCTTCTTCAATTGTTAATTGTTTGTCCATTAATAATTTTAATAATTTTTTTTGTTTTCTTGCTCTTTGTCTGTACGTTGTCATCAATTTTCTTCAATCTGTCACGTTTTTTCCAAGGATTGCTGATATGGCCTTCAGTTATTTAAAGACTATTTTTCATGAAGAGTCAAAATTTTTGCTGGGAATTACCGCTCTGAATGGAGCTTTGCACGTGCGATCAAAACACACCTTGAAAACTTTAGGCGTGCGCGTGTGGTTGCACGCCTCAAACGTACAGGCCTGGCCTCTAAGTCAGGAGCAGCCTGATGAAAGATGTTCTAGCTGGTTGATGAGGAAAAATTTCCAAACCAGTTCCATCAAATATCCATTATCAGCAATTAGGTGTTGATCCTTTTAAAACTTTTAGAACATACTTTGATTTAAACTGGAGGTTGCTCCTATTTCCTTTCAGCTCTATTAAAAGACTGCTAAAATTAAACTTTCAAAAGAAGAGAGTGTTTCTAACTTCAAATAAAGGATTAATTTGCTAATGGTATTTAGAGAAATACCTTGTGGTAAACTTCAGGAAACAGAAAAAAGCCATAGTGAGGCTCTTTCAAAAAAGGTTCTCCCTCAAAACCAATCAAAGCATGGAAGGATGAAAGAACAGAAATATTTTATAACAGGCTGAGATTTATTTAAAATGAAATTGTTTTCAAAAAATCATGCCATTTTGTCAATCACAATTTTTTTGATGGATAAAGTAATTGTTGCAAAGAAAATAAAAAGTTTGCGTAGAATAAATTACTTCATGGGCAGAATAACTATGAATAAAGAATAAAGCAAAGATGGAATAATATAAACCAAGAAATAAATTTTTCTTTATACCAGAATTTTTGTGTGTTGCAATGGTAACTTAAACAGATCTATAAACTTTAAATTGAACTATATTTGATTTGCGTGTAATGACATAGTATGTTTCTGGCCTTACCCTTTATCAGTGAGGAAATAAATAAATAAATCCCAAAAGGCAGTTAACCAGAAATGTTTGAGAGTTAATGTACAGTACATTCGTAACTTAAACTAATTTCCTTGCAAAAGAATTCTTGCCAAAATTTTAACAGTCTTCAGAACTTTCAATTTTTTAACAAAGAAATCTTTTCCATGAGGAATTTTCGGAGACAACAAAATAATTCATTCATACTCTAAATATTATTCTTCCATGCACCACAAGAATTCTTACAGCCTTTCAAAGAACTGATAAAAATCTGTAAGAATTCTTGCTATGTTAAGTTACGAATGGCCTGTACTGTACATTAATGATTGTGATATACATTAATGATTGATACAATGGATGTATTAATACAAACCATGAGGGCCAAGATTGGAAACTTTGTCATGCACAGGCAATTAACCTGCCTATGCAAAATAAAACAAAGAAAATAAACATCACAGATCTATGTTAATTTGCCTGTGAGCTTTCCAATCTGGACTATGGTAGACAAAGATTTTCCAATCTATAGGTTGACTTTGTTTTTGCTACAATTTTACCATATGTGATTAATATCTCCAGAAATGTTTTATTGCACATTGGGGAAACCAAAAAAAAATTAATTAAAAAGGAATAGTTCCCAATAATGAATTTATCATGTGACAATGGACATGAACTGTACTGATAAAAAAACAGGTTTACATCTTCTCAGACCAGAGAAATGACACTTTGCTCACCTTTGTTGCTTCTGTATCAACTAATTTGTTGTGTTGAACATAGTATCCCATTGAGAAGAAGCCAAGTGCAAGCAAACCAAGAAAGAGAGCAAAAATGACCCATGGTGGTCTTGTTGTGACATAGCCACTGAGATTTCTAAATATTAAGCTGCTTTCTGACATTTTTCATTTTTTTCGCTTTTTGTGGCTATAATTAATATATATTTTTGTCTGCAGATAGCCTGGGCGCTGGGCTTTTTATTTTCTCATGTGCCAGTTCACAAGCTTCATTTTATGCCGACACACTATACAAAGTTTGGCTTCTAAACATATCACAACCTTTAACAAACAAAACAGGCAAAAAAATTGTGTTTCTTGTCGTCTCTGAGCCTAAATAAAAATGTCGATTATTCTCTCCCTCTTTCTGCCTGCTATCTAGTCTTCTCTGACTGAAATTCTTAAAGCTTAATCTTGATAGTCAAAAGCTTTTAACATTGCACTGCACAGTAAAGTATATCTTGTGTCTTCTTCTGAGTCTTCGTTTCTGAGCCACTCTGTCTTCTTCTTTCTGGTCTTCTGTCTTCTTGACGACTCTTAGTTTTGAGAACTTTTTCCCGCAGAGAAAACAGTGAGTCAAGTACTTTCTGAAAAATATAGCGCCTCCGCGTCTAGCCACAAACCAAACCAGTCTAGTACCACGCAGCACATCAAACTTAAAAACAAAATTCCTGTTGGGGGTAGACTTTCCACAAGTCTATTTCTTTTTAATACAAATTGACAACTGAGAATGTTTTTTTAATCCAACAACGAACGGATGAAATTCTTCTTCGTGAGTGAGTGAGTGATTATATTTAACGTGCCGGCCTGCTAAAGTCTCGAGATGACTTGTTTCCAGCAGGGAACACGCCTGAAGAAACTCGTTTATCTCAAGTTCCTTCAGGCTCTTTCCTCGTTTGTTTTTCTCAAGTTCCTTCAGTTTCTTTTCTCGGATTAAGAAAGAAATAGACATTTGGCAAGTCTAAGGTGGGTGAACATATCCAAAAACGGCGTAAAAATAATTTGCTATACCTCCCGGAAATTAATTCTATACTTTGTCCATCCCACTTTTTGAAACCAAAGAAACAGTAAAATTGCTAGGTGTGCCGATTGGTTACAAATTAAATTTTGCCGCTCACGTTCTCAAACTTTGTGAAAAAGGAATAATTTCTTGTTTTTAAAGAAAAAAAGTGCTAGTAAATGTGTGTAATTCATATTTCAATTATTGTAATTTAGTATGGCATTTTTCATCACATAAATCTTTCATAATGAAGTGAAAAATACAATAACGGGCTCTAAAATTTATTTTCAATGATAATGATAACAATCTTTCGAGGTTGTTATGAGGAAACAGGCATGGAAACAAAAGCATGGTTTCCATTTAGTCGCTCTGCCGCTCCCATCGCTGGTAAATTGTCCAGCGACGGAGCGAAGCGAGCGACTCCCTGTCGAGGAGATAGAAAAAATTATATGCTGCATGCTGAAAGGATAATATTTCTGTTTATTACAGCCATTTTATTTTTACAAAGATTTGTCGCCAAAAACCACAAAATTGAAAACAGCGAACAAATGTAAACTATTTGAAAACAGCGAACAAATGTAAACTATTCGATTATACAGAGAAATCTCTATGATACAGAGAAGATGAAAATATGTTCTAAAGAATCACGTTTTTTTACACAATAAATCACGGTTCATGAAATAGAACATCTTCAATTCAAGGCTCACGGACCCTCTGAGTGGGCCAATCACGGATCATGAAAAAACCCTTTACCACCCTCTGCACAATGAAAAGGTTATCAGTGGTACTTCTATTTTCTAACCCGCCACACTGGATATCCATATCCTGCTATCCATATAAGATTTTTGTCATACAAGTTCCTCTCACAAGTTCAACGTTTTTGCAACTATGCTCGTTATGATTTATACATCAAATGCGCTACCTATTACAAGGCATGGCGATAATACTAAATTAACCTAAATAACTAAACAGTAACAAGAACAGTAACAGTGAATTAACATGAACATTAAAAGGATGCTGGTTGTGGAATATCCATTTTATTTCTACGTGTATGGAATGCTTCTTTTAAGTATTTTCCTAAAACTCTTGTAGTTTCTGCACTGTCATCGGAAAATACCCCAAATACTTGCTTAAAAAGCTCAGTTCTATCAATCGGGGGATTTCTAATATCAAAGTTGAAATACAGCTTTCTTAAATCGTCATACGCGGGGCATTCACAGAGAAAGTGAATCTCATTTTCGACAGCACTATTTTTTACATTTTTTACAAACTTTTTCCCCGACAGATAACTTCTTGTGCCGCCCCAGTTCAATCATCAATTCATGATCGGTAGCTACATCTAAATTTTCCTATTAGCTGTCTTGTAGCAATGTCATTGATCTGTTGCAAGCATTTGGAGGGTTCAAACTTAGTTTTATACAACTTGAAACAATGGAGTTTTCTGTGTTTTAAGCTACTTAGTTGGCCAGGCTTGAGTTATGCGCTCTTTCCATTCCTTCATAAATAACTATTAGTATAGCTAAGTATAAGAATAAGTATAACAGCTTCGGTTGATTAGAAAATACGACTGAAACAGGAGTAGTGAAGACAATCTAACTTCTAACAGAGTCGGATTGGGACCGATTTTACCCTGTTAAAATGCCAGCCGGGACCGATTTGTTGGATTATTGAGGGGACCGATTAGTTGGATTATTGAGGGGACCGATTAGTTGGATTATTGAGGGGACCGATTAGTTGGATTATTGAGGGGACCCTCATTTGCCCCTCCCCTCCCGGCCCTGTCGCCTCCTTTCAGAAAAACTGCCAGTCACATGGCCAGAAAATTGAACTTGGAGAGATGAATTTTTGGCGGGCATTGAAACGAGGCTGACGTCTTCAGTTGCTAAAATGGTTGCTAAAATGGTTGCTTAGATGTTTAATACTAATTTACTATTATTTTTAATACTAAAAATAATAATTGAAAATAACACTGGGCTTAAAACGGTTTATTTCATGGCCACAACAGTGTCCTACTACTACGAATTTCATTTGTTGCTAATTAGACTTAATTTTTAGGCTTAATTTATAGGCTTAATTTTTAGGCTTAATTTTTAGGCTTAATTTTTAGGCTTAATTTTTAGACTTAATTTTTAGACTTAATTTTTAGACTTAACTTTTAGGCTTAGCTTTTAGACTTAATTTTTAGACTTAATTTTTAGGCTTTATTTTTAGGCTTAACTTTTAGACTTAATTTTTAGACTTAACTTTTAGGCTTAATTTTTAGACTTAATTTTTAGGCTTAGCTTTTAGACTTAATTTTTAGACTTAATTTTTAGACTTTATTTTTAGGCTTAACTTTTAGACTTAACTTTTAGACTTAACTTTTAAGCTTAACTTTTAGGCTTAATTTTTAGGCTTAACTTTTAGGCTTAACTTTTAGGCTTAATTTTTGGACAAAAATCATTACAGTTACTTGTAAAGCAGTTGATTATAATTAAATAATCGTGTAACTCTTAGAGAAAACGAATTAGAGACAGATATCTTCAGTCCAAATTTCAACTTTGTTTGATCCCGTGTTTGATCATGAGTCCTGGTTGAATAAAGTGACGTTTATACTAACTACTACTTCAGTTCCCTGTGTTCGCCGCTCTCCCGTCACTTCAGGTGAGCGAGTGACATCAAAGAACACAGGGAAATATTGATGTTATAGTCGAGATAACAGAGGCAAGTTTTGTAACAATAGTGAAATCGACACGCCAATTTCAAAGCGATTATCCATTGAAGACAAAGAAACTTCCAGTGGAAACTTCCAGTGGAAGAATTTATTGTGTGCGGCCCCTAAGATAATTTTGAATAGTTAGCTGTTAGGAAACACGATATCTCGGGTAACTGTGCCTAACTTTTTGGCCGAAAATGGGCTGGGGCCTAAATCGATGATGAATGAGCAAAAAAAGGAAACGTTATGACTGTTAATAGCAATTGTTTTCATTTTATTCTTGAAAAATTATTATCCGTTGATCTGTTTTTTAGATCTTTGTATTTCTCATTGGGTTGCTCAGACAATGTCATAATTATGATTTAATGTATGCCACTGTTTAGGCCTATCAACTGTATAGGTTTATGAGTGTTAATAGTGAAATTCTACGCTCGCATTTCATTTCGTAGTTTGTCATTTTTTGAACCGCAATCTTGACAAAAAATAAATTAGTCAAAAGTAGCATCCATTCTAAAAATTAAGTAAAATAATGTTCAAAACATGAAGACCAATAAATAATTACAGAAACTCAAAATGGAGCGATTTCATTGGCTAACTAAATTTTTTTTAAAACTTTGGAATATGTCAAGAATATAGACGATCACCAGTCTTGTTGGCGTCCAGCAATTCGATTCAATGTAGCGACTGGGGTAGTCATTATTTTTTGTGTTTAATATGTAAATCCTCAACGAGCCTATAAACATTCCATTATAGAACGTAGTTCTTTATTGAAAAGTTAGCGTTATTGTCTCTTAATTGAACATGACTACTAAATATGCGACGTACAAATATAGCATAAGACTATCTTCTATTTGTTTTAGTAGTCACTACTATGAAAAAGAAAGGGCAATTCCGTACACTGCAAGGACATATTCGGAATCCCGATCAGAATGCTGCGATGCTTCTTGTGAACAATGCCAAGAAACTGACCGTGATTATGGTTGCAAATCTATGCGAGATTTATTGCCAAGACAACGCTCCAGGGACCGTCATCGATTTGTTTCCGACGAAAGGCGACATTCCGAAGACAATAGCATATGTTTGTCCGATGAAAAGCAACGCTCGAAAGACCGCAATCGATTTTTCTCCAATGAAAGGCGATACACCAAAGACCGCAACCAAATTACTTCCAATGGCCGGCGACACTCCCCTCTAGAAGGCAGCTTTTTGCCCGGTAACAACGGTTGGAAACCGAATATTCACGAAGACGTTTGGGAAGAAAAGGGAAAAGACGGAGGGCTTGATCAAATTCGAATAGGACATTGTTTTAGTCAAAGAAGACCGTTGGAACAAACCATGATTGATTTGGACAGCACATCGATTCGCGTTCAAAGACATCCTCCGTCAATGACCGAAGAGCCGCATTTAAAAGCAAATGATCCTATTGTAGAACCACCACATAGAGTAGTGGTATTACCGAACGAGTCTGACATACTACCGAACGAGTCTGACATGTCTGATACCTCGGCGGAGGAGCAATACTCAAAGTTTTCTGAAGAAACATTTGACGCTGATGAAGAAGATATACCATTTGATGATGAGATGAGCACAGGGGAACAGGAGATAGTGAAAGTAAATCCTAAAACGCCACCAACGATACGAACGCCACCGTCTTGTGACGGAGAAAAGGATATGGTTTGGAATGATAATGATAATGAAATTCCATCGCCAGGTTCTGTAATAATAAAAGTAGAACCTCGCACCCCTTCTCCAATAAACGAGGGTCCTCCAGAAAGTCTATCAAGAGCGGAAATTGAAAAACCTGAAGCCCTTGATGGTGAGTAAATATCTTCTTAAAATTAGGGTGCTAATTTGTTGGTGAGATAGTGAATTGGAGGATAAAGTTTTTTTTCGTGAAGTTGGTTTTTTATCGGCAACTACACACATTTTTCATAAGAAACTCGAGCCCGGGGTTGGTAGCCAGTTTCTTACATTTTAGGGTGTTTTTCTGACCAAAGGTCCTTATTAGTTGCTGAAAGTGTTGTTCAAAAGTGCCTCCAAGGTGCGTAGATTGATTCTAAGACAAGCATTAAAAAAATTCAAACTCAGAAATAAACCATTTTATGTTAATTCTAAATAGTCCGAATTAAATTAAAGCTGCTGAAAATTACAAAAGTTTCTTAGATTTTTAATCCAGGTAGCACTGTTTCTTAATTTTTGAAAAGTTGAGCCTGCGGTTTCGTGAAACAGATCACCAACAATTTTCTCAAGGGATCAAATAAAATAGAGCTGACCAAATAATACATTTGAAACCCAAGGGACTACAACATGTCATCACTATATTGAAATCCACGCTTATGTTTTCTAGGAAGAACTATGTCAAATATGTTATGCGCCTTGTTGCGCCCGAGGTCGCGCCATCTTTCCCAGGGGGGCAGCACCACTTGACTTGGATAGGGGGCGTGTCTTATATTTTAAGTCTGGGATTTCTAAAAAATATAATTTCGTTTTTAAAAATCTTATATTTTTTGGTTAAATATTAATGAAAAGATGATACAGGCAGCAAAATTGCATCATAACATGCGCCATACGGTTACATTTTTGGCATTATATTTTTGGGTCAGCTCAAGATTTCCTTGGATACACCCCCTATCCAAGTTAGATGGTACTGCTCCCATTAGATCATTCATAATGTTGTCTATTCATAATGTTATGAATAACATATGAAATGCAAATGTTAGAAATTTTATTTTAAACTCGTGCAAAACTGATTAACCTCGTAATGGATATAAAAGTATGTAAAGGCCTGTAGAGATCTTGAATTGACGTCGGATTATCCCCGCTTGCGCATCGCACCTCGTCGCTCTTTCAATGTTTTTTTTTCAGACCGTCATTACTCATTGATTATAAATTTAATGATTTCATTGCTGCGATAAATGAGCTGGATAAGTACCCTACACAATAAAACATTTAGTCCGCAATTCAGACCGTGCCATTGGGCTAGGTATAAAACGCGGACCTTCCTTTACGCAATTTTTTTGAACCGGAAATGATCTAAAGGCACACAAGTGCCGCGGTACCCTATGCCATTGTTTGTAAGCACTTTGGCATAGTGGAGAGATGGAAAATGAACATAAAGCCTCTTGCCACCTACGCGAGCTGGGTCTAGATTTGTCAATCACTACTTCAAAGATGGATGAGAACACATTGAATTAGTCCGCAAAATCAAGGTCCTTCCCATAGCTGTAGACTTTTCTGAACCATACAACAACTCAGTACTCTTGTACTGCTTGGGGGAGTACAAGCTAATGTCGTCAACGAGTAACAGATTTGTGAGAAGAAGATCTAAATTATAAGAATCATTATTTGACAAGCAATGGACCATTCTTTTTTGGTATGACTTGGGCCTAAGTTGTAGTTCACACTAACTCTAAGCGAAATAGATTGTAAAGCAACTAAAATTTTTCCTTGTATTTCAATAGAATGGAAGGTTTTTCGATTTATGGTTACAACTCTAAGAAACAAACGTGTTTCCTTTCGAAAGAACCTAATTTCATCAAATTCCATTATCATTCATTAACACAATGACGTCATTAAATGTAATAAAGACTAAATGTAAACAAAAAATAGATCTATATCAAATGAAAGGTCTTGAAGAAAGGAATCTGAGAATTATATCTTTTTTCAGTGAGAATTGACAAAAAATTGATAAAACCATAGTCATAGTTTCTTCTATTTAGTTGACTATGAGAATTGACTATGATAAAACTGTGGTCGATGAAGTGTTTTCTCCTGTGACCTCTTCGCAAATATAGGAATTTACGGATCACGTGACAAATTAAATTGCAGTTAAATTTTACCACACAGGAGAAAACACTTCATCGACCACAGTTTTATCATAGTATAATAGCCCACAGGTGGAATAGGGTTAAACGTCTTTTTGGCTTACCCGGTACATTTCTTCACAAGATTTAAACATTGAATATTCCAAAACCATTTGAGTATACATTTTGAGTTGAGTACCTTGCCTACTATGGATAAATACAATATTCTAAAAATACAGAATTTGGCAACTTTAAAAAACTATGAATAAAATGTTCAAAGGGCATGTTCAGGCGAGATCTCGGCAAAATAATCCATCCCGGCAAGTGGAATGAAATTCTTCCATGTAGATTTCAGATTCAGATTTTCATTCTTAAAAACAAATCCTAATACATCTAAGTATACTTCTACAGCTAAGTTTAAGATATAATAATACATAATAACGAGAACAAAGCTACATAAATAATATAGCTAAATATAAATAGACCTTAAATAGAATACTGCGCACCGAAGCCAGACCAAAAATTTGATAGACAGGTTAATTCAAGTCCCCAGTAGAGTTATTACACGAATCCCCTGTGTTCCACTACTCCTCCACCACCGCTCCAATTCTAATCTCTAATGACTACAGCCGCGAGGCCTTAATTTAAAAGCAACTCAGCCTCTGCGAAGGAACCTAATGGAAACAGGTAGTATTTGTTTTTCAGTTACATTTATCGTACAGACTCATGGGAAATGATAATAGCTCCCATCTGCATGGTCCCCTATTGTTATATAACACTTCTAATAATGCATAGTGCATTGTTGAATGACACATTTAACAATGCTTCCTCCAGGGAATGTAAATTTCAATGATACTGGTGTCTTGATAAAGAATCTCGACACTTCTTTAGCTGTTCAACTTTGCCTTGGCGAAACAATCTGTGAAAAAATTGTGAGAACGAGCGCCTCGCTTTGCTAACTTCGTCCTAAAGTGTTGAAAACATTCAAGTTCGTATTCGATGGAGAATAACTGGAATCCCATATCGACAACGAGGTATCCTATGCCTTGTCCATCTCTTGGCTTCTATGAAAACGATGATTATTTCTCGTCGAGAGCGAGAGCGTTCTCCATCAATTCAATTGTCTCACAAAGGTTTGCTGGCCAGTTCCCAGCGTTTCAGGGCCAATTTCCAAACCATGCAGACACTATGTTTGGCAACGGTAAGAAAGACATTCCGCTAATGAAGTTACAAAATCGCTTCTTTATTTTAGATTTATATTTAGAATATGATATGATCAGGCTAGACCGTTATCAATAGAAGTTTGTTGTTTTAAAACAATTCATGCATTATCAAATTGTTTGTCAGTAGCTGTGTTTTTGTATATTCGTAAAACCTTAGTTCTAAATGTTGCTATAAATAATATCCGTCCGTTACTATACACACTTCAATATTTTTTAATATCAAGTTTTGTATGGAAACTGATGCTGAGATTTGTTACTTCTAAAAGCATTTTACTTTCAAAAATCTCGCTCGGGCACCGTTCACAAGAATCTTTTGTTTTCCAGAAAAAGCTCCTTAAAATCTCTCCAAAAACGTTTGTGTTCTATAAATCACACCAGCTTCAAAATAATGTTTAATGCATCTCAGAATACATTTCTTAAATGATTTTTCTAAAATGATTTTATTTCTTGAAAAGTGGTTATTTTCTTTGAGCCCAATCTTTAACAATTCTAAAAAAATGCGAACAGAGTTATGAGTAAAGAAGTTTAAATAAGAGAGCAAAGATACCATCTTAACCCTTTCGCGGTCACAGGGATCAGAAATCTATTTACTTTCTTGGACAATAATGCATTTTTGACCGTGAAAAGGTTCTAAATGTAATAATTGTATCCTCTTTTAGCTGATTACTCAGATGTTTCGCAACCAAGATCTATGGAAGATTTCAAGCCCGAGGACCAAATGACGTCATCTCTTCCATTCACATGTCCTGTGCCACGGTTTCCAAATATTCCACAAGGACGCGATAATAACATTCGTATCCATCTTGAAAACAAAGATCTGTGGACTAAATTCGACTATCTAGGCACTGAGATGATTATCACTAAAACTGGAAGGTAAGAAGGTTTTACTTTGTATGTAAAATGAAGAGATTGAAGTTTTTTGTTGGGCCTACTGTTGTTATCTGTTTTTGTTAGTTTGCAAAAGGTTTGATTGAGGATAATCATCATTGACTTTGAAACATAAATACCGCAAATCCTTGAATTTAAGCCTTTTTGGGTTGGGGCTAATTCGAAGTCGGACACTTTCCTAGAGGATAATTACACAAATATGAATACTGCGGGATAACTACACATAAAAAAGAACAACATACATTTATATAAACAAAATTCATCGAATAAAATGTGAAATATCAGGCTTTATGAAATACGAAATTTGAGGCCAACTGAAATTAAAATCAGAAATGGAATACAGAAAGAAATTGAAATTTCCTTTTTTCTCTGATTCTGAACAACAATCATTGACTAAAAATGCGTACTTGGCTGGAAAGCAAACCCAAATGCAGTGAGTAGAGAGACGATTCGTTGAGCCTCGTAAGATGCAACCAAAAGTCAGGGGTTTATATCATCGTTCAATTTTCACTTTACCGTATTCTGAACGTTAGAATCATCAAAACCAATAACTGTAAAAAGTTTGTTCTTAAGAGAAAAGAAAGTATAAAACGTTTCTTATGGCAGCCGATATAGTTCAGCGTACCTCCCCTGGCAAAAAATAATTTTAATGACTATAGGAAGCTTTACTGCTTCAGTTTCATGACATTTGTAGCCAATTCGAACTGGACTCGAACCGGACACCACAAGACGCAATACGTTACCTGTTTCGTTTCAAAGGTGTCCGCTTATTACGGGTGTCCAATAGTTCAGAGTGTAACTGCTCTGCAATGGAGATATGGTCTCATTATTATTATGTATTATTTACTATAATTAATTTGGATAGCTACTAATAATTTAGAATATTTCGTAGGTGCTAAATTATTACAGCTTAGTACAGCTCGATCTACTTGATTTTGTAATTTTAAGGAGAGTGGCCCTCCTTTAGTGTAAACCCTGTTTTTAGAGGGGCCTTTCTCTTTTTGCATCTATATATGCTTGATATCTTCGTCATTATGGTATTTTAGATATGTGGAAGGTGATACCGATTTTGACAGAAATACACTATTCCAACCAAAGCTTACCAACTTGACTGCATCATGCTATTAACAGTCATTGCACAAACAATTAAATATAGTGATGACTCACAGACTTTTCTTTGCAAAGTTAATATGTTTTTAAGTTCAGCCGAAAATCGATATACCCATGGCGAACAACAGATGAAATTGGGGCGTTTACGTTAAAAGAAGTAGTCGGATTTATTAAAATTAAATGCTTTTATGCAGCTCCATCTTTATCAGTGCTATAATTTTAACCGTAAACTGCGAACTGTCTCATTTACTAACAACCTTTGCTTTAAAAAGTTAATATGTTTCGAAGTTCAGCTGAAAATCGATAGACTCAAGGTGAACAGGAGATGAAATTAGGGGTGTTCACGTTAAAAGAAGTAGTCGAATTTATTAAAACAAAATGTTTTAATGCAGTTCTATCTTTATTGGTAGGCCTATTATAAATTTAACTGTAAACTGCCAACTGTCTCATTTACTAACAACCTTTGCTTTACAAAGTTAATATATTTCGAAGTTCAGCTGAAAATCGATAGACCCAAGGTGAACAGAAGATGAAATTGGGGTGTTCACGTTGAAAGAAGTAGTCGAATTTATTAAAACAAAATGTTTTAATGCAGTATCATCTTTATCGGTAGGCCTATTATAAATTTAACTGTAAACTGCCAACTGTCTTATTTACGACCTAAAAATCGACAAATTTTATTTCTGCTTTACAATGAAGAGTCACTTCAAATCAAAAACGGATGGTATGATTGAAAATCACCGAAAATCAGTTATGATAGCAGGCGAGATATTTATGAAATTTCCAATAGTTTGCATAAAGAATACTCATTAAACGTGAGATCATATTCTACGAGATGTGAACATAAATTGGCTTTGAGGCGAATGTTTTGCCACTGTTAATGTGTTAAGGTAACTTGCGAAGACACTAAATACAATATAATCAAAACGCTGAGTCAATATACATATTGAGTTCGAAGTGAAAACATTCTTCGCCTTTACAGACATTTCTGATACATAATTGTATGGATGCAACGTTAGTAATAATAAAGATAAGATTTTTTTAACAATACTGCATCCGAATTTTCAGCCATCGAGAGACATGCAAGCCTGTCCGCTAATCTCCCATATTCTTAATAACCTTCAAACCGCGACTACAAAACCATTGACTGTTTTGCGAACCCACGAACTGATGCTCCATTATAACGGAAATAAGCTTGATACATCGCCTCGAACATTAGATAATCTATATTGGTGTTTCAAAAATTAAATATTATTTTATGGGTGTAAAAGCTCTATTATTTTTGTCCGTCACTACTTTCCCAGTTTCCACTTCAGAACTACTGATAACAAATTGAACGGTTCTGTCAGTTGAATTAATTCATTGCCGCCTCATATTCTTGTTCATTGTAGCTTCGTAAAGTTGGTTAGAGAGAGAGTGGTCTCGCCCCTGAATGGATCATCGCCCTGAATGAATCACTTACTTGTTTACAATAATTTTTTAGAATTTGCTAGAGTTGTATGATTTAATTTCAATCTAGATGCACACTTTATGAGTTTACATGTTTCAAAAGCGTCAGAGAATGAATTAATGCTAAACAATCTATCGATCGGGCGATGATCCATCCACTCTATACATACAGTTATTATATGAAACAAAAAATACTGTCAACTTTGCCTTTCACCCTGAAGAGGCCTGAAACTGTTAAATTAAATCCTTCTTTCTCTGGGGGCAAACTTTTGAAGAGAAAATTTTTAATGGTAATCCAGATTCTATAACTTTGTCCAGGAAAGGGCCGACAGACCGTTATGTTTTGTATTGCTTTTTTTTGTATTGTCACGAGGAAAGAGGAAATATTTAATAAAGAAAATTTAGCGAAAATAGTATGATCTGAGGATGCGACCTTAAAAAGCGGCCTTTGACCTGATCGTCGTCATCACAATCAAAATTCAAAGATGAGAATCTTATTCTAAGGTGTCATCTCTCTTGAGACTAAATTTAGAAAACAACCAGTTTACTTCAAAAAAGCTGTGAAACTAATTTACATATGAATACAATTAATCTGCGAACATGCTGTTTTCTTTGCATAAACAAGATATGCCTTCTGCTTAGTTCAGAAACAGTTGCCACTTGGGAATAAAAAAATTGGTCTTTTATGAATCACGTGGACGGGGGTTGATGCTTTTATGCATGCATTTTTTTGCTGCATAGACGTTACCAAACAAAGGTGCACTTCTGTGGAACAAGCTCCCTAAATCTCTTTAAAATGTTTCTAAATTTACTAGACTCAATTTATAAACTAATAATCTCCAAATACTAATTAAAATTAATTACAATATCATTAAAATCATATATATTCAAATATATACATATATATCTTTATAATCAATAAATTTAATGGCAGTTTTTCTTGGTGTAAGACAGTCATATCTCTATAACAGTATTACCATATTGCAAGTCAAGATGTTGCTATTGCCATTCCATTCTGTTTTGTTTAAGTTATTATATTTAAGAAAAATATTGTATAACATGTATTCAGATGTATTTAGCATTAGTATTTACGGCCTAAGCAAGATTAATTCTGCTTCTCTTAAGTCGTGTAAAATTCAGCGAGATGCAGTTTAATTCTATGTCCACTGATTTAATTAACTATTGTCAGTTCAGCGATGGGATGCAAGGATAAATTTACTGACCGGAGCGACATGACATGTCTGAATAACCAAATACACCATAGCATCATAAATTTTTTAATCTCATTTTTTGCCTCAAAGAAGGATTTCTTAATGATATATTGAAGAGTAGTGGATCCCCGGTTTTTGTCACCTCCGACATATTAATTATTCATAACGTAACACCTTTGCGAAGTAACCGTAGAGATGATCTTGTGCGCTACTCTCTGATACCATTCACCAAACATGTCATATTTTCAAAAGTAGTTCAGCAAAAACAATTAATCAGTAGCACATGTTACGCATTCACACCTTTTGCGCTTGCAAGCTCACTTTTCTCATGGCCAAGGTGTGATCATAAATAAAACTATATCACCTTCGGCCTCGTTTGTATTCCGAGAAAGTCATTTCTCATTCTGTTTCGGACGGGAAATTGCTTGTATGGTAACCTTTCACTTCAAACTTTATCACAATAATTCCTTTCATAACATGAAATGCAGCATTGTTATCAATTGAATTTGAATGCTTGAGCCTTAATTCCACGTAGAGTTGAACCCTGCTGTCTCGAAATCTAAAGGGGCATGCAGATTTGTTCAATATTGCGAATTTTTGAGATAACCAAAAAACCGAAAAGGTAAATCAACAATGAAAGCTCCTACGGGATATAAAAACAGTTTGAGTTAACAAAGGTGTTTGAGTTATCCAGAGCTAAATCAACACTGAACGCTCTCAAGGGATATATAAAATAGTTATTGTTGGCTGTTAGTTTGAGTTAAGCGATTTTGGGTTAGAAAGGTTCAATTCTATGAGCGTAACCAAACATTTAAAACCAGGACAGCCAGGCGCAATTTTTTTGTTTCTTTGAAAGTGAGGTAAAAGTCCCGTATTATCAAGCCATTTAGGCGGTAGCTTTGAATGACTGAAAGCAAACGGCTTCTGTTAAAATGTTGATGTTCCTGAAAGTGGTTGCTGCTCTCTCAATCAAACGGTGAATATTCTGCTGTGTACTTTCCAAACTGCAATTCCATCCATCTCGCTTTGAAATAACCGAGTTTATTTTACATTGATTATCAGTCTCCGTGAAACGGTTTAGCAAACTGAAATGTGTAACAACCAAAAACGAACCTAGGGAATACAAACGGCAGCCATTTTGTAATTTAAGGGATACAGGTTGCTACAGACAGTCTCGAAGTATCATTGCTTTAGTATATGGCACACGTGGTTGGTTAATTTAGTTATTTTCATGGTTGTGGTAGAGCGCGTGACTCGTGACCGCAAGGTATCGAGTTCGGATCCTGGTGGTGGACTCATAAGCAAGGCCCTTTATCTTAAATTGCCAACACTCTACTCACATGGTGAAAATGAGGAGAACAGTCATTTAACATTTTCGAAAAACAACCAGGAGGCAGTGGTGTTAATCGGACCCTTGACCGGCCCCCTAGGGACACTGTTAATCCTTAGTAGAGATAGACCATCCGTGGAATATCTATGGCCTAAAGGGAAACGAGCTCCCGCCCGATGGCAGTTGACTGCTGGTTAGGGTTCAGTTTTTGTTGTTGTGGTCGTTTTAAAAATTAATATTTCGAGTTGTGTTATGAAAACATGCCTATTGTTCGTAACGATTTCATGTGATCGCTTTTAGCAGCAGTATAGCTCTAAATAGTTCTCTCAGAGTATATATGGACTCAGAGTTCTACATGGACGCATTGCCTTTAATACACAGAGTTTTAATTTTACCTTCCTTTAACTTTAGTTCACGCCCGGATTTATTTCTGTTAAACAGGCAAATCGTTTGAAAATTTTATTTTTCAGGGGGTAGCACATACGAACCATCTTAATTCGAGCAGATTCGAGCGATAAGCTTATGTACGTTCAAAGTTTTGAAATTATCATGAAGTTCTGCCCATATTTACCTCCTGGAAATATAACAGTTTACATTGTTTATCAATGGGCCATATGGTCCTTCCCGGGTGAAAGGTTAATACACAAAATAAATAAACACTTTAGCACATGTAAAAATAATAAACATTTCGTATTTCAGGCGAATGTTTCCACCAATGAGGGTTTGTGTGCAAGGTCTTGAACTTCAGACGAAATACTTTGTGTTATTCGATGTTGTTCCAATGGATGATAACCGATATAAATATTGCAATACTGAATGGGTTGTTGCTGGTAAAGCAGAACCTGGCTTACCAAGCAGATTGTATATTCACCCTGATTCACCAAGCACAGGGGCACAATGGATGAAACAGGTCATTGCGTTTCACAAAGTCAAGTTGACTAACAGTACGATGGATAGCCAAGGACATGTAAGTTAGCATTTGGTTTTTCATTAATTTATATCTTCGCCCTAGTTTGGTAAAGTTTTCGCTTTTAAAATATTTTTGAATGTGTTGTTTGATATATTGAGTAAATTACGTAGGACTCGTGAGCTAATAGTTAGTTTTTAATTCATTCACTGTTAAATTTATTCTGATATATCGATTAAATTATGATTCTTTGGGTTAACATTTCATCTCCGATATACCGACTCCGATATACCGATATACCGACATATTATCAGGATTGCCAAGAAAATTATGACTCATTATCATCATGAAATACGCTAAGTTAAATCATAGTCATGGTTAAATAGAATGTTTCATTTATTATGTTAATGTTAAATTTTACGAATTGGTGACGCAAAAGCAGATTTTTTATAAATGTACTAACAAAATATTCACATGTTTTCTTCATAATATTTGATTGATAAACTTATAAAATGTCATCTATCTGCAGATAATATTGAACTCGATGCACCGGTACCAACCTCGACTTCATTTCGTCAAGGCAAATGACATTTACACTCTACGATATCAGCCTTTTTTCACATTTACATTTCCAGAAACAAAATTCATTGCAGTTACTGCATACCAAAATGAAAAGGTATGTATAAAAGATAAATACACCCCTTTTGAATTGAATTATTAAATTATTTATTAAAGATATGAAAATAATTCAGAGGGTCGAATAATTACATAAATCAAATTCAGTTAAAATCTGGAAACGAATTGTGTTGTTACTCATAACATTTGAACATTAAAAATTATATAACTCGTATAATGATAGTGATAATTTTACAAGAAGCAACGCAAACAACACACAAATTGATGATGTATGCAACTCGTTATAGGTAACACAGCTAAAGATAGACAACAATCCATTTGCAAAAGGTTTCAGAGAAAATGGTGCTGGCAGACGGTAAGTGAAATCTCGTTATGCATGCATTGCGAACGTGCCTTATTTGGCGACAATTTTAAGGCATCTTTTTAGTCCATGGTCCTTTGCAATCGTGCATTTTGTTGTTTAATTTTTGCATGCAGGGTCGTCCCTACTGGGGGTGTAGGGGTGTCACATACCCAAATCCTCACGTCACTCCTAGTTGCTTGGTGGATTCAAATTCAAGGTAAGAAGGTATGTAAGAAAGATTATCATGCAATAAATCCCAAATTTGCAAAATAAGCTTAGACATCTTAGACAACGTTTTTACCTACTATCGACAGTACAAGCAAATTTCACCTCAACTACTCAGAATGGCGTGATGTTAAAAATAAACCTCTGTGGAGGAGAGTAGTGTAGTAGAAGATTCTGCTACACTGTCTGTTAAAATTATGTTATTTAGCAACAATGTTCAAATTATGTTATTTAGTGACAACTACAGAAAGCGACAAAGCGTATCACAAGACGGAGATGATCAATATGATGAAGGTTCGCTTGATTTACCGACACAAAGACAAAACAGCTCTCCTGACTCTCAACAGCGGAGTCCTAAAGGTATATATATTTGTATCATACATTTCGATCAATCGTATTTACGTCAACCAAGTCAGACTATACACTGCAAACTCCGTAGAAAGTGTTATTATCATCGGTTCTGAATAGCATTTCAGAACAAAAAGTACATTAATTATTTTAATTATAACCCAGTTAAAATTAGGTTACCTAGTTAAAACTTTTAACAGTGAAGATTACGTCAATCAAGTCACATTATACATAGCAAACATTTTGACAGTGTGCTGTTATTATTACTGGTTAAGATAACATACGACGGGGTTACTCGAAAATCTTCGTAGCTTGAAATCAGCGAGGCTACAAATTCCAAATTTTCTTGAAATGATGTCCGAAGAGTAAACGTAGAAGTTGGGATATCAACCAATTTTCTGCCACCATGTTTACCTGTCCAAAACTAGAAATTAAAAAATCCCTCATACGTGAGCTTTCAAGTGAATTTGAAAGTGAATTTGAAAAAATAGAAAATGCTGTCTACACTTATTCCGTGAAGTTTTACATAGCTTAGCAATGGACCATTTGTCTCTTCCAAGGGGAATATAATCAATTTGATTCTTTCACATTGCCAATTGCTAAACAGAAAATATTTTCTTCTCTATTTCAGTGGTAAAACACGACATGCTCAATGATAAAACGTTGCATTATTTTTATATTTCAGCCGTAAAACACGACAGTGATAAAACGTTGCATTGTTTTTATATTTCAGCCGTAAAACACGACAGTGATAAAACGTTGCATTGTTTTTGTATTTCAGCCGTAAAACACGACAGTGATAAAACGTTGCATTGTTTTTACATTTCAGCCGTAAAACACGACACGCTCGGTGATACTTCCACGTCAGTAAAGCAAGAAAATGACGCAATCAATGGAGATTCTCCATCCAGTGAAAACACTCAAAATTCACCAATTAAATCTCCTTTCCAAGAATCGCCGGTGGATTCTCGAAGCCATGATTACATTTCGGCTGATCCAAGCAATCCGCAATTTCGACAATTGCCTCCAATCTACGGTGCTATCCCAATTGACTCAGCGACATATCCAGATGGACAGTTTCCCAACTCAAGGGAACCATACGAAGGTGCTGAATCTCAATTTCCAGCAGCGCAAAGGCAAGGGCTGCCGAGTGATGCTTTTCCACAAAACTTCCATTGGTATCATAACGGACCTCCAGCTTACATGTAGAATAATTCAAAGGTCCACACAAGGAGCCAATGTTATTGGAATGGCCTACCTAATTTGTCTCTCAGCACCAAAAAGGTATTCAGCAAGCTAGTTTGTGTAAGGGATATTCGAAAGCTTTGACTTGTTATAGCAGCTAACCCTTTTCTGGTCGCAAAGACTTTTAAGTGTATATTGTTTCAATAAGGATGTCAGTGTTTATGACCAGGAAAGGGTTAAACCTTTTGCTAGTTACAAGAACGATGATGTCCACTGTTTCAATAATTTCCACGATAATTTCCACGATAATGTCCACGATAATGTCGGCAGAAGGTCTAACCTATCTGAGCCTTTTATTTGTCAAAACCTTGCTGTTCATATTTTTCAATAAAGACTTGAAGGTCTGTGACCCACGGTTAAATATATGTTTCAAATCCCAAACATCTCGTGCTTTTATTTTTCAATACGCTGGCTCTTTCATGCGGAGTTTTAAAATGTATTTTAGTTTGAATTTTAGATTTTAATCGACATGCTCCATGAAGCAGATTGTTTTATGCAAAAATAAACGCAGGCTGTACAATGGAACCCCTCAGCCAATATTTCTTATGAACGGAAAGTCTTCGTTTCGTCATGCTTAAGAATGGAAAAACAAGGCAAGGTGGAAGTTTGTAAACGACAAAAATTTGTACATTTGTTCAGCAGCTTCACTGAGGGATTTCGTGAAGGGAAATCGTTTCCACCAATGTAATAAAATAACAATGGGTATTATATAAGTTTGTGGTGTTACTGTACAAAAATACTGTTAAAGGTAACACCCTCCCCCCAAATTATGAATCATGCTGATACAACCCCAACCATCAATTCAAATATCGTGCTACACAATTCATAGAGTACGTTCGCAAATGAATGAGACACTTTTCATTTTCAACGATTATGAGCGCGATGTTTTTGACCGAGAAGATAGTAAAAAAAATAATTTGATCGAAATAGTTGAAATAACGTTGTTGTTAAATTTGTCTTTTATTAGGTTGATTTTATCAAGTGGAATTTTGCAAACATAAATTTGAAATTTTTAGCTGGAAAGCAAAACACAAATATTTGCGAGACTGCAAAACCCAAAAATGGAAATTAACCTCTCCACTGTTTTCCACTAGAATCCTGATATCACTGTTTGGAGCTGTTAAATAGAGATTTTGTGAAAGATTGAAAGATTTTGTTTTTGTCTCCTTGTCAACTGAAATGCATGTATTTTTGTTGTATGTGATGTATAATCATTTCCCTCGCGCCACCACCTTATTATCCGTCACGATAGACTTCTTATTACACAAGAAATTAAAATATTTTCCAGACATTTTTTGCCCTGGTTAGTACAAGTAAAGGGCGATTTTATCAATAGAGTTATGTTTTCATTCATTCTGTTTAAAATTATTTTCAAATTGAAATTGTAAATATTTTCAGTGCGAGGATTCACGTTAAATATCTTCAGTTAAGATTTGGAATGACATCTTCGTATTTATAATGACTGAATTACTTGACTCATTTTTCCATCTATTTCTCATACAAGTTTTGTTTTTAAATGTTGCCATAGAAACATATTACACAAGTCCTTGTTTCCCTGTGTTCTTTGAGAGATTTGACGTCACTTCCGTCGATTGTAACTGATATACATGGCAACATTAGAATCATAAAATTGGCCGGATGCAACAACTTTTTGTCACCAATCAAATGGTTAAAAACAATCGAAATATTTGCATACGTGGCTTTCATGAAACGAGGAGACCTTATCTGGCCTCTTTTTGGATATGGCCTCTTTTTGGATATGGCCTGTTTCTAAAGTCGCTTGTTTACGTCAAGCAATTCAATTCAACAGCTAATTGGCACCCTGAGCAATGATACGCAGCGTGTCGGAAAAGTATGTTGAAGAGGTATGTACTGTACGGTGAAGGGGTGTGTTAAAAAAGTGTTTTGAATAATAAATACAAAAGTTTTTTAGAAATGCTTATCTTCATTGCATTTTAAATACAAAATTTATTGCTACCTTGAGTTTGTAATATTCTCCAAATTTTTCATTGATTTAGTAGCTTCTCCCAAAAAGTGTGTAAAACTGAGCTGGCTTATTGCAATCGGGGTGAATACATTTCGTGTTAGGCTCAATTTCTCCTGGTTGCTTGAAAGGAATGCATAAACCCTTTGCCCCCATTGATGGCGCTCCTGCTTCTGTAGATTCCTCTCTAAAAATGGATTAAGATGGATGAAAATCAGTTACACAGATTCAAAAACATGTATGTTCATTTTAATAAGTAAACCCTTTAACATTTCGTATTTAGAAAAGGAATTATTACTTGAGAAACAAATAGTTAAAACTCACCTTGCGCTGTCTTTCTTGATTTTCTCTTCGCAATGAATCTCACCACAAAATGGACTTTGAATGATCTAAATAAATACAAAACAATGTAATTTCATGATCAAAGTTTCGAAGCGTCTTAAGTTTTGAACTTTGACCTACCCCTTAACAAATGCCTACTATATAAAAAAAATGCATACTTTCAGTGGCTAAAGTTACCCAAACACAATAGCAACAATCAGTAACATCACCAGTGACCATTCAAATAACTTAATTTCATATGACCATAGAATGAAGTATGAGAGAAATGCTATAGTATAAGTACGAAGAATAAAAATTATGATGAAAGTAAATTCATAATACAAAAGAAAATCAAAAAATTTTAAAAATAAAATAATTTATGTCTGACCTTATTCTTTTCAAGCAAGTTGCAGAATTCATCCCACGAATGTGCGACAACAAGATGTTCATGAAGATCTCTTTCAGCTCTGAAAAGCAAAAGTTCGGGGGAAAAGTTGTAATTAAATTGGCAGCCAAAGTACATATTATATGATGATAACTCTTGGCGAGATTTAAAATGTAGGAAATGATACAAGATTTGAAGGAGGCGAGAAGGAAGCGAGATTTACATAAAAACTCAACTCACTTTGAGTACATATCAGCGTATATCGTTTCTAACAAATCAGCCATGCTTTTTGTGCAGTTATCCGATGACATTGTTGTCTACAAAGTTAAATATTGCAGAAAATTGTGAAACTAAGTCAGGAAAAATAGCTCAGAAATTTATCAGATCATTAAAAAAATATGAATCGAAAATAAAATTAACTCCATCTTTAAAAATATAGAGTATGGCAATATAGAATATTTCTTTTCTTCGGATGCTTCTTGACAACCGAAGAGGGGCGATGCCAGTCGAAGAAGGGCGATGCAAGTCATGTTTATATTCCCGTTTCGTGGCAATATAGAGTAGTTCCTTTTTCAAATGCTTCCTGACAACCGAAGGGCGATGCCAGTCAAAGAAGGGCGATGCCAGCCATGTTTGGATTCACTCTTCGTGGCGGTATAGAGTATTCATACAGATCAATTTTAATCCGCAATATATATCAATGAAAAAATTAAATTTTCGTCAAAAAACTTAAATTAAATTTAGCAAGAATTCTTAATAATATATATATGAATATATATATATACCTTCTCGCCAGTATCTCTTCTGACCGCGACAAATTGCTTATTTTGTATGTCTCTTGGTCCAAGCTCTACTCGAATGGGGACCCCCTGAAATAATAATTAAAAATATCAGTAATATGCATAAACTTTAATATAGAAATTAAAATTTTGAAAATCTCGGATTTTGATTCGAATATAAATAGGCCTAATCCGATCAGTGAAATTTCAGAAATCTAAAATTGCCAAGGTTAATGTCTTCATTTTCTTTCTGAAGGACATTCCAAATGTGAAAGCAATAATTTCAAATACATAAGTTTTCTTCGAAAGGTTTTAAGCTTTTCAAAAAAGATCCAAAATTACACGTAATTGTAACAAAAATATATTGAAATTGTGTAAATAGTAACAGATAAAGGAATAATTTATTTACTGATAAATAAACCTAATTGCGAATTCAAAATATTTTTTCCTATCTTGCACACAAACTCCTTAATGTCCTGTGTGTGCCCCTTCCCATCCACTTTTCTTGAAGTGTAAAGAGCGATTATGTTATTCCTGGGAACAAATGTTCGAAGCAGTGTGCAACCGTAGAATCTTTGTAAAAAGGACATACCAAAAGCGGACAGAAAACACTCACTGCTGTGCCGTTTCTAAGGAAGGTCTTTCAAATTTTCTCTATGAAGCTGACACATATTTTCTTATTATTTATTTCATTAAGACATACATTTATTGTGGTACGAATGGCATCTGCTTCATTCCCCTATATTTAAAAACTTTCAAATTCAAAATATATACCTTGAGTTCCCAATGATTAAATTTCCATCCAGGAGAATAATTGTCTCTGTAATCTGCCTTTGCCCTGATTCCAGCAGCCTTTAGCTCTTTCACAAATTCGCCACAACTGTCGAACAGACTATTTTTTGCTTCGTCTGATAATGACACAGTCAAACCACATGGCACAACAATTACCTGAAAAAAAAGGAAACCAAAAGAATATATTTTTGTTTTTGATTGTAAAATATTATATTTATCACGAACAACAACCACATGAACAATTTTCAAGAACGGATACAAACCAAGACCTTCTCATATGTCTAAGTCATTTTTATTAATTCAGTTGACAATTCAAAGCTATTTAACAATGAAGACAATTAAATAAATAAAACAAATTAAATGAAGAATTCTGCATAATTATTACCAATAAATACGTATATTTCAGTAATTGTTTTCAAGTGTGAATTTTTACCACATGTAAGTTGAGAAATTTTACTTACTAAAAATAATGATAGTCGCTTATTGATGAGCAAAGCATATTTATCAGGCATACCATGTGATCAGATTTATAAAGATCAAATTACTTAATAAGGCATAACATGTGATCAGATTTACCTGAACGTTTGCAACTCTTGGAGGAAGAACAAGACCACGGTCATCTCCATGAACCATAACCATGACACCAATTGTCCTTGTGGTGATTCCCCATGAGTTTTGGTAAACAAACAATTTATCTTTGGACTCCTATCAACGTAAACCACAACTTGAAAATATTTTGTTTAATGACATTAGAATCTGTCCTTTTCATTTTCAAAAGCAATATAAAATTATTCACCCTTTTAAAACCCGATGTTTTTCAATTAAAAAAGGTAACTCGTTTCTACGTTTTAATTTTCAATGGGGTAGTCTAGTACATCAAGTAAACAAAATTATTTCAGAAGATAACTTACATTAAAACCATTCTATACCCATCTACCCACTGAAAACATCACGTTTTACGTTGATTAACAAATGGGAGCAAGGTTTAGATTCAGAACGAGTTCGAGTACAACGAGTTCAAGCGCGAAAATATACTCTAAAAGGGCAACTTAGCAAAATAAATAAATTTTATTCGTAAACCTTCTATTTTATTCGTAAACCTTCTATTTTATTCGTAAACCTTCTATTTTATTCGTAAACCTTCTATTCTTCATAGATTAAACCATGGATTTCAAAATGCGATAATGTTGTTCGTATCACGTGCTCTTTACTGTGAACTCTCTCTCGTGAGGCCGCTCCGTAGGTGCATAAAAGTTTTGCAGCGAAGGAGCGACTGTTTCACAAGATAAGATAGATAAGGGGACCATTATGGAATCAAGGACTTTCGATCTTTTAATGCTATTATAGTAATTTAGTCACGATGACAGTGCTGCACGTCGGATCTGCTTAGATGCTTGCGGCAATGTAGGTTTAAATAATATTGAGCAGTAACTTCGCAAAATGGCGTGAAAAAAAAGACAAGCGATAGTCGCTTGCTGATTTGTCTTTTTTAATGCTATCCCTGTCAAGTCCACGATTTGAAAAGCACAACGTTCTGATGCTCCATGTGAACAAAATTATTAAAGAGTTCATTCTTTAAATTTCAAATTCAATAGCTCTCTCAGCTGGAAAATAATAACAAACAATGTTGCGGTGGGGATGTTTTCATTTACCAGTTGAAAGAGTTTCGCTTTTTCTCGAGGTATAATCACTTTGAAACCAGTGTCAATTTCACTATTGTTTCAAAATTCACCTGTTACTTGAACTTAATCTGGATTTAAACCTTCCAAATCATTCACACCCTATACATTAGAATACACATACAGTTTTTCTTCAAAATATTAACATGCAATATTAAAAATTCATTGTCAATGATGCAACAACAACAACGACAAAGATGATTCAAAATTCTTGAAAACATACCGGCTTGTTTGGGTCTTCAAATACAATGTCAAACATCTTGGAAAAATTCTGGCCTAAATGATGCGAAGTTGCTCCCTAAAAATATTTTTCAAAACAATGACAATTAATTATATATATATCGTTAATTTTGATTGGTTAAAAATAATAAGGAAAAATTTAATACCAGTATGTGATAACAATATGATAACTAGTTTTAGATAAAATATGTGCTAATTATTCAAATGGGAATAAAATGTATGCTGCACTGCGTATCTTTTATTTTGAATACCTCTTTTGTTGTTGAATACCAGTTGCATCTTTTGTTGTTCTAACAGACCTTTTCGGAAATAGAACCTGGTCTCGAGACTATTTGATTATTTCCACTGGGAATGGTTATTCCTGCTTCTTTCTCTCCCAAAGGACAAGTTTCAATGTTTTTTTTTTCTTATGGGAATTTTATCAATGTTGAAAACGAGGCTATTTCTGTAACGCAATAGAACGAATTTTATTTCTAAAAGTCTGTTGGCAACCCTGCAAAGAATTTGTTTTGATAGATGTCATACCTGAATAGCCCTTCCACTGGCTGAAACAAACGCTTCGCAAGTTGTCGTGAAATCTCCACCAGCAAATTTTTCTTTCTCCGTTTTCCTTCCTTTTACGACTGGAATTGCGAGGTAATCAGTGTAGACTCGTGCATACAAATCAAGGATCTGGTAGACCTAGCAAATATCAAATTGAAATGTTCTTTTGTATAACAATAGTTCAGAATTTTAAAAAACTGTATTATCAATTAACCCTTTGTTCTATATTGTTTTCAGAACAAGAGGCTCTCCCAATTTGCAACAGCTTCCAACGGCGCTGTTGTATATTGGATGATACAAAATCTATCTTCGTATGCAGGGCTATAGATCAAAATCCGTGAGACTGCAATCTCAAATTCTACACAAAATGACGTCCAAAGGGCAAACTCAGGATTATCCTATCCTATCCTATCTCCATTTGTAACCACGTTTATCTATCCAAAACTTTAAATAAAAATTGCCCTAATCCATGAGCCTTCAAGAAATATAATTTATTGCAAGTCCATGTTTCGACATTAAAACAACATGCTTGCTTTAATGGCGACTTGGAAGCTTAAAATTTGAAAAGATTCACTGACGAAACATCCACGTCGATATAGGAGCAAGCAGGTTGTTTTACTGTCAAAACGTGAAGTAACAATAAATGGCATTCTTTTAAATTGTCTTCAATGCTCATGAATGAGAGCAATTCTAATTTCTAGCTTTAGACATTAGTGATGGCAGATGACTAGATAATACCCCAAACTCTAAGTTTGCCTTTCAGACGTTGTTTTGAGTACAGTTTGAAGTTTGAAGCCTCGCGGATTTCATGTTACAGCCCCGCAAACGGAGATAGTATTTTGGGCGACCAAGCATATTTTTACTGCATTAATTGCAATAGTCTTAATTTGTTATTACTATATCTAATAACTAATTAAAATCACCTTAAATTACATTAATTAATTAGATAAAAATGCGTGAAGCAAATAAATATTTTAAGAAACTCAGTTAGGTAAACAAATGAAATTTGTTTAGTTCTCATAACATTTAACTGTGAAAACGTAATACCTCGGGGAGTAAAAGAATAAACTTTAATTAAATGAGAACAAAGATGCTTACTTCTTCGCATGCCTCTTCTTTTGTTGCAAATGCTGTGTGTCCTTCTTGCCATAAAAATTCACGTGTTCTTAAAAATGGCTGCGGATGCTTGAATTCCCACCGCTGAAAACAACAAGAGTTAGCAAACCAAATTCAGGGTGTGGTTAGCAAACTAAAAGAGCCCATTCAGGGCATGGCTAGCAAACCAAAAGAGCCCAATTTAGTGTGTGGGTAGCGAACCAAAACAGCCGATTCAGTGTGTAGTCAACATGACTATATATAATGTGAAAAGTAGCAACTCGCATCATGTCTTTCAACTGATGCTTATTATATTTTCTTTCTTCAACAATATTGTCTTACCTTAAAAAGACATTTTCTATTAAGCTACCAGGTGGCCAAAGATGTCCCGCAAAAATGTCCCAAAAATGCAGGGATTTGACTTGGTAAAAAATGAATTATTTCAAAACATTAATTTTTTCATTCCTAAATTGCTGATTTGCATGTCACTAGTACAATGGACTTAAACAGTTCCTGAATTATGACCATTTCAATAAGAAGTTTTTGCTCAGAACCCAACAGTAGGCTAAATACTTTTAGAAAGCTATACATAATGCGTCCAAAGTTGTAACTGGAACCACAGTTGATCAAATACCAACAAAAATAAAAACAAAAACAAAAACAAAAACGAAAACAGAAACAGCAGTAAACTAAGATATAACCTATTAATCCTGAAATTAAACTATTTTGAAAAATAAGTAGAAAACATATCAAAATATCAAGAAATTTAAATTGATTCTAAAAATTGAAAACATTAAATCTAACCGATCTGATGAAATAAGGAAATTTCACTGTTTAATAAGCAAAGAGCAGAAAAAAGCAGAAACAAAAGTTTCAAAAGGTTTTAAAAAATAACAATAATGATTTTACTTACAACAATATTGCACCATTGATTCAATTTGATTGGTAAATCTCTATGAGACTGCAACCATTTTGCATATGTAGGATACATGACTGGAAGAAAGTTTATTTTATTATGCATCAAAACATATCTCCTTAATCAGTGCATTGAACGAATGAAATTCTATTTATAGAAAGATGGTACCTAATACAGAATACAGAATACTGTACTCTATGTGACCGAAATAAAGCACTGCTTATCTATCTTGGGCCACGTTACACAACAGGTCATCATCATCATCATCATTAATTTATTTTACGTAGGCTACATTACAGAAAAAGAATAGCTAAATTACAGCTAATTT
>JAYJMH010084972.1:0-22337 GCA_036873815.1 Phacellophora camtschatica | reverse complement strand
ATCTTAAATGTTATAGGAATGTTTGTAGCATTTATTTATGAATAATTTTTGCTTCAATCACCAACTAAATTTTATATTTGCAATATTTGTTTTTTTATTGATTTCAGGATGATTTAGAAATTCAAGACTTGGAGGAAACTGAAGACAACGGGTATACAATGCTACACATAATTTGATATCTAAGACAGTTTGTTTCTTGAACAAAAGTTTATGGTTGCGATATATCGTGCATACAAACAAACTGCAGTATATTTCAATATCTAATGTGTGTACCAGTATGTGTGCGTGAAATTACTGGCATGTGTACATGTGATTGTGTTGTGGCATGTGTACATGTGTACATGTGCGTAATTTACTCGCGCGTGTGCGTGTGATTACACGCATTAAAGCCTAGTTTTTATGTAGCTGTAACTGCTGTCAGGTTGCCAACAACGTTTTATTTTCCATGCCGTCTACTATTTTCCACACAGACGAATCGTTTCTATTTGCGATTAGGTTGTCGGCGTACTGAGAGACTTCCGTAATTGCCGGAAAATTTAAACTTTCTCCCGGTAGTTGCAGCAAATTTACGTCACTTGAACTTGATGTCGGCGGTATCGAAGAAGACGTTTCCATGTGAAAAAAGCTGCCTGCTGTAGTACCAAGAGCATAGAAAATGGCTGATGGCAGATCTATATGGTCACGTCTATATGAAAACTTAGACTTAAAGAAACAGACTTCAAAACTTAAGAAACAGTGACTTCAGAAAAAAGTTTAGAATTTCAAATAAAGAAATTAAGAAATTGAAATTCAGAACGGATCATATCAATATTTTATTCGTAGTTTGCTATTATTGACACAAAACATGAAATATCTCGTAATATATTTTATACTGCGGAAAAGAAATTGATTTTAAAAGCATTTTTGGAATTTTTAGAATTTTAAATTGAGATAAATAAATTATAGAAACGCTCAAATTCCAAACGTATTAAATCAATATTTATTTCTTGTTTGCAATTATTGACACACAACATGCAATAGTATCTCCAGAAAGAAAAAGAATCCGGTTTTTACATTGTAGAAAGCAGAGCAAGTAATTTTTCCAGAGTGCTCTAAAACAGAAACATCATTTTTTCGAAGCTTAAAACATAAAACAGCTGTCAATTTTATTAAACAATTAAATATGAGAGATTTGTTTTATTTTATTTTTTTCTTGAAAGGTCTGATGCTGAAGACGAGACTGAAGCTTCGCGTCAGGTTATTATCACATTAATTTTTTAGTTTGAGTTGGTATTTTGATTATTGTTTTGTCTTCTTGGTGCTATTAACCTATGAACTTGAATAAATTTTTCAAGTTTCTTTGTCTTTGCAGTGAAAACTTATGTATATTTATATGATAATATTGTGTTTTATGCCATTGAATCGAATTCTATTTCTTCTCATTAATGGCAGGCTTAACATAGCATTATTTTAGGCAGGTCCGTTCATTTGACATGCATTCATTTTACAATTTATTCATTTTTTGTAGTTTGTAAATGTTGAATTATCTGTCAGTGAATCAAGACCCGTGGCAAGGTGAACACCTTTTAAAATTAGTTTGTTAATTTATTCATCTACTCAACTCTTACACAAGAAATTTAGGACATCAATTATCTTATTTGTTGTATTTTTCGAAGGAAATCCTATTGTTGTTTAATTTATCGGATGCAACATAAAAAAAGTAAACATGTGTGATGGGATTCATTAATTTTGTAAACTTGCTATCCACGTAAACGTTTATGTTGCTTTCCATGAAAATGTGAACCACCAAGAAGGGAGATTAGGAGGTTGTCTCTTTGAATTTTTAGCTGTGAAATCCAAATAAACAAATCCACAACGCCGCATTTTGTGAAGTTTGTTTATTGTAAAGCGTAATTCGTTGCATATTGTGAAGAGAAAAACCAACTTTAAGATTATTTGCAGTCACGCTCTATAACGTTTACCATAAAAGATCACAATTGCCAATATTTAAAGATTAAGTTTGCTGTCATAACTTCACGGTTCCATTTGTCCATCTTAAACTCTCTAATGACTTAACTAAGATTATAAATTCCAACTTAGGCCAGAGTATTTGTTCTGCGATTTTCTCTCTTGATTTTGCGCTATGACCGATTTTCGCTGAACTTGAAAAGGATCAAAAGCCTCGGGAACCTTTATAAAAATTTTATCATTTCTAATATTGGCCCTTCTCTTAATCAGTTTCGAAAAAAATTATTTCCCCTCATAGGCTTTCTTATGAAATACTGCCATTTCGAACATTCTCCTCTCAAGCAGATTTCGATTTCCCTTAAAAGGTTGTTTTGCAATTAAATTCAACTGTACAAAAATTTTAAGATGTTTTAAGCACGTTGAAAGCTTTGTTTCTTGGCAGCGTTCATTAAAATGTAAACTCATACACCACGGGAGATTTTTCAGTGTATTATCATTTGGACTCAATTTAAGCCATTGAAGAATATTTGTAGAAATTTTAGAAATTTTTCAATAATTTTTAAACCAAGTAGTTCATAAACAAGGTGAAATACGAGCCAATTTTGTCACATTTTTTTTTCACAAAGTTTTAGCTTAATTTTGTCACATTATTAAAGCTTCCAGATCAAGGCTGTTTTTTCTCCCTAAAACATGGAAATGTGCTTGATGTTAGTCATTTTTAGAATACCTTATCTGGTCAATTGAATTACTGACAACCATTCACATTTTTATGTTGACATATTTTGGCTCACAAACATTGTATACGTGACCTAGGAAATGCAAATTTTTGGATCATTTCTTACTTTCTAACGAAATATGAAAAATAAAATTTATGGTGTTGATACAAGTTCTTTGAATTTTTTAATTTTTAATACAAATTGCAATTCAGTTTTGAAAACTTTCATTTTTTTCCGTACTGACATCCAGAAAATGTCACTAGCAATGTTCCATACGGCCTTTCACTGGGTGAGAGGTTTAAACAAGTTTTGATTCTGAACTTTTCATCCTTCAACATCCTCAAGACAACTCAGTGATATTTGCATATCAAAGTTTGATCTGTTTGTTGACTTGAACACTATAAATATAGTTATGACCTTTGTACCCACAATTTACCAACGATCTATTCATTATTTTGGTTGTCGGATATCATCCGGTATATAGGTTGTGCGGTATCTTCCATCCGGTATCATCAAGTATCCAATTGAAAAATTACAAATTATAAAATGAAGTTGAAATTTTCAGCACCGGAAGTGGAGAAGAAGATGTGGAGGAGGATCAGCAGTCGTTTCCATTGCAAAATGCAGCGCCAGAATCTTCAATGGGTTCACAACAACAACAGCAACAACAACAGGCAGAGCGGGAAAATGATCACGATGAGAATGATGACGACATTGTTGACGTTGATGAAATGCCTGAAGATGAAGAACTGCGCAGTAGTCCTAGAGCTGCGCAAAATGGAGAAATACATAGAGAAGGAGAGAGTGCGTCGGAAACGGGGGAAGATGAAAGGGGTGAAGACGAAAGAGAAGAAGGGGATCGTGATGAAAATATTCCTGAAGAAAATTATGCAGTTGGAGTTGATAATGGAGCTGCTGCTGAAAGACATGAGGTACGTTTAAACGAATGAAATATTTTACATACATGCTTTGTAAACTAGTAATTTAATTATCAAAATTAATGATTTAGTAATATTTTGTTTGCGTGGCAGAGGGATGTGAAAGCAGTGGTTTGTGAAGGCACAGATTATGAGGTTTGTAGGAATGGGTCTTTAAAATTGATGAATGATGAATTTTTGAATGAGAAAATCATGAAAATTCAAATTAATAAATTTATAGATACAAATTGTTAATAGATTACAAAATTATAGGGGTTTCAGGAATATTTTTTTCCTCTTGTAAACAACGGAGAATCTTGTAACAATAGCAGTGCTGTTCAGCTTCTGAATTGGATAAATATTATTGTGGTGACAGATATTAAGATCTATCCTTCCACTTTTGATTCACACTAATGACCTTCTCTTAATGGCCTCTTTTTGCTTGCTTAGCAAGACAGTTAGCTATACATGTTTCGGGCAACTTTTGAGGCTTCGTTTGTTTTGATTTTCAGCTAAGAGAATTTCCTTTGTCTTCGATCGGTACTCGCTTTGAAATGGCGTGTCCATCAAAAGCAAGTCCTGCTACTGTTACAAAATTCACCCTTGCTGTTGAATTTTCTTGTGAAATTTTTTTTAGATTAAACAAAAAGTTTCCTTTACTTGACGCAATTTTTAGATTTTGTACCAGGAATTTTCTGTTCAATAACAGTAAAAAGTACATCGTTTAAACTGAGTGTGCATTAAACGGTTTTTAGATGTCAGTTACATCTATTTGTAAAATATATCTACTATATATAAATGTGCAAATTGATTCTCAAGTTGAATTCCTTTGCAGGATGGAAACGAGAGTGAAGTCACAGTGGATGATCTTCCAACAAAATTAACAGGACTTACAGAGGTAATTATTAATTGGTCAGGAGAGAAGTGGGAGGGACTGTTCCAGAAAGAAGAGAGGCCCGATAAATTCAAAACATTTCTTTCAGTGTATAGCCATATACAGTAAACAGTACACACTAAATCCCCGCCGTTAAGAAACAGGATTTAGCATCGTTGTTTATCAAATCATTCCATTTTTCTTTTTTTATTGTTCCCCTGAAGATTTTGAGCTTCAGTTTCTTAATTTGCAGTTTCTTGATAGAGGGGATCTACTGTAATAGAAATTTGCATATTTTGGGTTCTAAAGTTGAACCCCGCCCGCTCTCTCGAACTCTCAGAGGGAATGAATGCGAGCTTTCAAGGGACATACAAAACAGTTCGAGTAAAAGTTCATTCTGTGGGGAATCAAATAAAAAAGCAGGACAATTGAAACTCGCTATCTCAAACTATCAATAAGAATTGAAATTTGTTCAAGATTAACTGAAAGCTAACTCTTCACTAAAAGTTCTCAAGGGATACACAAAACATTTCAAGTAAACTGGCAGTTTTAGTTGAGCGATTTTGAGTCAGAGAAGCTCAACTTTGTTCTTAAGTTTGCGTTCACATTTACAGACATGAAAACAAATAGAGAGGTTTATGGCTGGAAATATTGAAAACATGTATATGGTCCACGCTTCTTAGTTGGAACTCCGTTATTTCCAACATTCGCATCTCATATATTTCCAACAAATTCTGGAATCCCCTATGCACGTCATACCATACAAAAGCCGCTCGATGATTCCAACATTCGCTAATTTGAATATATTTTTTATGCCCGTCAGTGTTAGAATGTATTGATTTCGTGCTTTTGGAAACAAGCGGAAAATTTCAAATCACAAATTAAAATTTCACTGAATTATTAATTAATTCTGCAGCCTAAAATTTAATTTATTTTTAGGCATTGTGTGAGTTAGGGTTTGTTTACTTGAAAATGTGTTTTTACAAATTCTGTCATTGCGGATTCGTAATTTTTAATGCAAATAAAATTGAAATTTTGCCATCAAATTCATTGGATATAATGTAAATAATATTTTGTAGGCTGATTTGCAGACAAGAATGGAATCGGAACAAAGTGCTGTTCAAGGAGCTGCATCCGTTTTAGCTCATCTTGACAATGAAAATGGTGAGGCACTTTTTACTCCATGTAATTTCTTAAACATTCGCTCAAAATAACATGCATATAACTGCGCTGTGCCCATTTGTCGAACGGACGAAATGCTCTCAAATTCCAATCGAAGTCGTGTTAGGAATTTAAGAAGAAGCGAAATCCTATTTGCCAATTGACTTCTTTCAGTCATGCAACTTTTGCTATAATAGGAAAGAGCAAGGAAAAGTAACTTTGACCATTGTTTTCTCAAGGAACTTTTAATCCGAAGTCTGCATCTTGTAACTAACTTCCCATTCTTGCAGTAAAGTTATATTTCTTCCTCGTTTTAATCTTGGCTTTGTATTATCCTCTTTCAGTTGTACAATTCTCTTTAAGTATTTTAAATTTTATTCATTAATTTTTTCTCCAAATGCCAAACAATCTTGAACTTTTTCCCTACGTCGTTTCCCTCCGAATTGCGAAGAATATTGACCTCAGAAGAATATAGAATCTCGATTGATTTGGAAATTAACTTCTTTCACAACTCTTGGAGATGTGCTTTATCGGGAATATACATACACTAACGTGAAAGTTTTTAAACTTTTGAAAATTTGAGTGTTAAAATATTTTTATCTCTGACACCAAATCATGATTTGTTTTAGAACTTGCAGAAGATCAAGCCTTGCATTCTGAACACGGTAAGACATTATTTCTTTGCGATTTTGTGCTGCTTAAATAGGAGTCTCAACATCCTGTTGATATTTATTCAATCAAAAGTAAAAGCTAAACTAAGCTGATCAAGAAACTTCTTTGTTCTTATATGTGGGGTTTTTACTGAACCCGAAAGCCCCAGTTTCAATACGACTGCGGTTTAAAAATCGGGGGAATTATTGTTGTTGTTTGGTATTAAAAGTTCGACCTTTAAGAAATTAAATTTTGGAGGAAACATTTGAAAAAATGTTTTAAAAACATTTTATAATTTAGAAACATACCACGCAAACTCGGTCTGTTGCTTCCTCTGTTGTCGTAGCGATACCACAGAAAACGTTGCATGGAAATTAAATCCAGGAAAGTGTTTTATGTCATTACAACGATAGAATGATTGTGTCAGACAGATTTGTATGAGTCAATAAAGCACGTTGTTTAGTGGAAGCGATTAAATTAAAAATTATTGCAACAAAAATTCTCCATTTTTGCACACTTATTTATTTCCAACTTTGCTACAATTCATTGTTTGCATAAAGATTCTTCCTCCCTTTCACCTCGGGAAGGGCCACTTGGCCTATTGCTAAACAACAAAAACTTCATAATTTCAGGGGGTTAATGCAGACAAGAGTTTATATTTATTTTTTAAATCTGTTAGCATAAGTTTATTTCTTGAATAATTTCGTTTGTTTGTGTTACCCCCGGGAAAATAAAAACTTTCACGGGATTTACCAGATAATTGCAAATACACCCGGGCGTGAAAGGATTGAATTTTATTATAACTTGAATTAGTATATAACTTTTATATACTTTTATTTTACGTTTATATAACTGAATCCTTGAGACCATTGCTTTAGATTGCGATCTTTGCAAAGATCTTCCACTTTTTAAATATATGTATATAACTTTTTTTTCTTAGATCAAACTGAAACTGAAGAGAATCATTAATGTAGTTTCAAGAAAATGCTTATTTTTCGCGATAACAGCAAACAAATGTTTCAAGCAAAGCTATCCCATTGACGGAAACGTTACTACGAGTCAGATAGTTGTTCGTTGCTCAAGCTTCACTTTTAAATTATTACTGAAATTGTGATCAATATTTTTGTTCACGTTCGTGAAGTCGTTCTGTCATGTGTCTGTTTTTGTGTTCCAGTTTAAAACATATTTTCTTTAGTTTATCGCTTTTTTTTTAATAATATTTAAACAGAGTATTATGAGGCGTTCTAATCAACGGCAAAATTGTTGGCAGACAGGTTTTATTCTCAAACTTGTAACTCCGTGAAAGTAATCACAACTGGATAAGTGAACATCAACAATGAACATCAATGAACATAGGCTAACATCAACTTTAAGACAGCTGTAAGAAACGCATTCTGCACACCGTTATATAAATTTACTTGTATCATTGTTTTGACACGTTTGGACCCTGGTATCAATGTTCAAACAGCTTTTTGCGTGAATATTAATTAGCTTTTCAATCGATAGTGCCTTTAAAAAAATAGTATTTTTAGACAATTTAAGACTCTTATGTTCTGCTGTTTAAACCTCTTCAATGCTAAAATGTACAGCCCATTATGATAAATTTTAAATAAAAACCACAACATCATACTGTTGTTGTGTAAAATTCAACTTATATCATAAAATCCATGATAAATTCATGTTTTATCTATCATTTGAAGACAGGCGTCAAATTTGAGTCAAGCTCTACTACTAAAGTGTATGTTGTTCTGTCAGATGATTTTGCAATTGACAAAGTAACCAAATTAAGGTTAAGTTTAAAGTTCGAATCAGCTACGAAATTTGGTCGCATTTGCATCAACACAAGTTTGAAGTAGACCCAAGCTTCAGTTTTTACCTAATAGTTCACAAAATGATAATTTCAATTCATAGAAAATTTGTATTATGATCGTTATAGTTTATGATCATGAAGTGAAATTGTTTGTGTACACGTTCTTTATGCAGGGAAAACCTTTATAAGGAACTCCAGGCTGAGTTTTGGGTAAATTATTTTAGTATCTCATAGAATTAAAGTGTGCAGATGTTTAGAACATGCCCTAAAAAGTTATTTTTTAAGGTGTTTTATAGAAGCGCAGGGGGTACAAAATTCGCAAAAATTAATGAAAACAATAAGGAAATTCGAGCCTCAACTTGAAGCTAAAGTTTTTAATTTAAAAAACATTTATTTCTCGTTAATCATCATCGTTTGTCAGTTGTTGTCGTTTGACATGTAACGCCATATATTCTATGTTGTTAGCATAGTATGGTACTAAGGGCTGAGATGCGTCGAGGAAAATAATCATAAGGAAATACAGGAAATAACTTCCTTTTTTATATTTTAACGCTTTGATTTAATCCATTAAAGCAGTAGTTATTTGTTCAAGAAAAAAGCAAAATAGTTTTAAGATCACTTGTGGTCATGTATACTTCACGTGTGGTCACATATATTGATATACCTTTGATTCTTTATGACGCATCACAATTCTTGGAAGTTATACACTTTTGCAGATTTGAGTAAAGATACAAGGCTAAATACAAAGTAATAAATGAGTTTACTTGCTTTTTACCTCACTGTACGTTTGTACGTTTTGTTTGCATATTATTGAACGGACATACGCTTTTTTTTATACGAAATCTGGCTAAGGCTTCACAAGTGAAAGTTTCTTATTTTTGAACCATTTTTGACCAATTTTCACAAGTAAAAGTTTCTTAAAAGTTTCTTAATTTCATATAAAAAATCCGTATTTTTACTATGCATTTTTTTTTGCAATAAAAACATTACAAAAACTGGCTACATATTATACGGGATGAAAAGTCTTCACTGAATCATCTAACTAGCCCTTCATCTAACATGCCCACTCCATTAAGCACTATATAATCTTAACTAAAAGTTTCTTAGCAATTTTTCATTCACTTGTAAGTTTCTTAAATTTTCATGGGTTTTACCAGTGAGTTCTTATAAAAAGTTTCTTATAAAAAATACTTGTAACAGTATGGATGAGAAACATTGAGGTTTCCGGAATGGTGGAAAGTGTTTCTTTGCGGAATGTTTCTCGTTGTTTCATATTTCGCTGGGACTTAGGAATTTGAACTTTAATTTGGCTTATTGTTTGGGGTATGTTCTTCCGCGTATTTTCACCCGAAATTTGCCGCTCCGCTCAATCTGGAATTGTGCAAAATTTGTCAATCCATCAAAATTTTCTGAAAATTCCTTATTCCCTACAAACATTGCGAGAAATCCGCATCCAGTTGCAACAGAAATTTCCGTCGTTCCGCGAGGAGATACATAGTTTAAAATTCCGTGTTCCGGTACTGTTTATCGGCCGATGCTGCAGGGAAAATGTAATTTTGGGAGATTTCATTTCCTAGCTGCAGTAAATGACACTAAGTAAAGACAAAGTGGGGTTTGTCTTCTACTTTTTGGTTCCCTATCACCCATGCATTTTTATTCTGGGTCTGGGTGGCAGGACACAATAAAATGCATGGGTGATGAGAAGTTAAATAATAGAAAAAATGAAAAACCATGATTCCTAAAGCCTGTGATTTAGAGTATGATCTAAAGCCCGGGTTCAAATTAACTACAAAACATACTTGCGAATTTATAAAACAATAATATATTGTTTATTCATTCTGGTTTATATTTTTGCTGGGTCCTTGAATTTTAATGGGAGTCAGATTGGAAAGTTTGACACGCGCGAGGTTAATCCCCCGCCCACTTTAATAATGTTATCCCCTCATTTCTTTGATAAGCAAGGGAAACACAATGGGGTCGTTGTTTAATGATGCAATTTATCAGCGCGAAAGATTTTAATGAGAAAGAAATCCCTCGCGCAATTTGCAAACTTCCAATTTGGTATGGGAGTGGGAGCTAAAGAGAACATTTTGCACCTGCAAGACAAGGAAGACACTAATTTACACATCGGACTTGCAGAACGAAACGAAAGAAAAAGTGACCATTGAGCATCAAATGAGTCATTTGCGGAATTGGATGCTTTCGTCTTCGCAGTGGCTGATGGCACAAAGCTTTTCAGTGTCACAGAAATACGAACAATTCATTCCTGGGATAACACAGGTCATTCCTGATATCACCTTCTTACACAAAGGAAGAACTCAGGTTGTGCGTCAAATTCATTGTGAGAGTTTGGCAACCAAGAGTAATTAATACAAACACAAGGACAGTGAGGTCTTGCTCGAGTACATATATTCCAGGTACTCAAAATGCCAATTACATCTGGTCATCATTACGACATCATATTCTGCAGACTTGTTTGTTAGTGGTATGTATGGTACGACATGAAGATGAAACTAAAAGGATCCAGATAGGCCTGCAAATATAAACATTATTACCTTGTCTGCTGCGCTCGCTTGCCCGTAGAATAAATGGCCTATACTTCTATTTGGCGTTTCAAGTTTTGCTGCGAATTAGTGAGTTTTGCATACATTTCTTGAGGACGTCAAAGAATGTTTCTCTTCTTGTCTTTTATTACTTGCTGCTGGGTCACTCTTCTGTTTATTGATTGTAATTGGCTTAGCCCGCGGCCGGGGTTTAAATTAGTTTTTTTTTTAGTTAAAAAAGATTGAAGAATATATTAAATATGGGATCATTTAATATGATGTATGATGAACTTCTATGTCCATAATAAATGTGAACATATTGAAATATTGGAAAATTTTGAAAATGAAACAATTAAGTTAAGAATTTTTCCAAAAACAACTTTCCTTCCCAAAAGGATCTTGGTGGGGAATGTTTTCTTAATTTCTGGTACATTTCTTGTTAGGTATGAAATATTTTAAGTTTTAGGGAAGTAAGTAACAGAATATACATCATTTTCAATGTTTACATTTTTGGACAGGCAAACCAGCCAGGCATCCTTTTTTGTAAGCAATAGCATTAAATTAATTATGAAAAAGTGTGAATTTGTTTATTGTCGTATTGTTTTGCATTGCAAAAGAATCTCATATGCCTGTCAGAAAATGTAAACATTGAAAGTGGTCTGTGGTATGAAAAAATCTTTAATATCTTGCTCTGCTCCTGTATTGACGTAATATGAGAGTATAAGTTGCTCTGCTCGTGTATTGACGTAATATGAGAGTATAAGTTTTGAAAGATTTACCATGTCACCATTGAATAAAAATCATGTCATTTTAAAGTCAAAACAAGGACTCAGAAATAAATGATAAATAAGTTAAAAGCTTGCAGATTAGGGTAACTTTAATTTAAAGTTTTGGACACAAGCAAATGTGGTTGCAGATGACTAGATGATATCCCAAATTCTAAGTTTGCCCTTCGGATATTGCTTTGTGTGCAATTTGAGATTTGCAGTTTCACAGATTTTGAGCTAGCCCTGCAAGCAGAGGTAATTTTTTTTGGGAGACTAACGGGACTGCTAATGGAAGACTCGCAATTGATTTTTTTTCACACACAATGTCATTTGGACATTCAGTTGATTTCATCCTTTAAATTCCTCTACATACAACTCAATATTATAAATGCAACTACAATATAAAATACAATACTAAAGACAATGATGAATATAAATTACAAAAAGTTATAGAAAAGTTAGAAATATTAGGACAGTTTTGGTTGTATGAAGGGGAATTATTTAAAGGAGGAGCTCTCTAAGTAGATGAACTAACGAGAAGACCCCCCTATCCAAAAATTCTAAATTATGTAAAGAGATCACACAATATAAATAAAGATATTGTAGACAGTTGAGTAAATAAGGTTTCATCAGATTCTCTATTGCAGGGAATATATATATTCTTGTAAGTGTTTTTTTTAAATTCTTATTAAATGCAAATTTAGAGAGTCATTCCAAAGTGCGAAAGTCATTCCAAAGTTTGGCACCACCATAATATTTTAATCCATATTGTAGACTGTTTTTATGAGTCAAAAACAAATCGCTGAAGATTGCTTTGTTAAATATTGATAAACAAATGAGTTGAAAAATCAGATTGAGTGAAAAATCAGAAAAGTCAGATTGAGCTCTTTGAAGATGGGGAGAGAGTGTGAGAGGCTAGGTTGATGAAAGATAGCTCTGACAGCTTTTTTGCAATTTAGAAATAGGATCAGTATAGACCAAAAGCTTTGCCCCCATACAGTTATTCCATATTGTAAAAATTGTATAAATAGTGCATTGTAAAGGAGAATAAGAACATTTTCTGGAAGGAAACTTCTTATTTTAAAAATATACCACATGATCTTGTCAGTTTTATAGATGGTTTTCTGAGATTTTTGTTGGGCTTACATTTTATGCTTGCGCCTACAACGATCTTGAAAAATGTTTCAATCTCACTAAAACTCAAAAACATTATCAAATTTCTAAAGTTTTAGGGCACATGGACAAAGGGATTCCTGTGGCCTGGTCGATGAATCAAAGACTCTTTCAATTTCCATGCGTTTTTAGTTTTGACGTGTCAGTTTTCACAATTTGAACAAATTTATTTTGCAGTGAAGCAGTCAAGCAGAATCACAGAAAGCATGACTTGGACAATATTTTTTGAAATCTTACTCGTTGTCATAAATGGAAATGCTGGAATCAACATAACCTCGGTTGTTCCATTTGCTTCAGTGAGCACTATGGCAGCGATGTCATTAAATTCCTCTTCAGACAGTTCATTGGTAAATGCCACAACTTTTCAGGAAACATCAAATAGCACTTCGATACTTTCAACAGCTTCTTTGCAGCTTACAACAGCGTCAACAAAAAGTTTTTACAAAGAATTGACAATGCAATCTAGTATTGTTCCAAACAGTTTAAACTTTACTAATTCAACGACAAAAACATATCTTACAAAGAATCGCTCCAAACTCCTCAATGTGAGTTCAATTTATACACAAATAAATTCATCTAGGAATCTGCCGCTTGATTCCCAAACTTCAATTTTCAGCATGTCAAGATATGGCAGCCATGTTTTTGCGATTAGCACCTTAAATCTTTTGCCATCAGAGACAGCAAAAGAAAGTCTTATAAAGTCAACAATTGCAACACAAATTTCTACAAAATTACCAATAAGATCATCTAGCACAACTCATGGCTTGTTATCTACATTTAATGCTACTTCATTTATGACAGCAACAGGGAATACTCAGGCAAACTCCATCAGTGTGTATAGTACAAACAAATCTTTGCATCCAACTGTTTTAATTAGCTCTATATCAATATCAACAACAAGTTCAATTTTAATTAATAAAACACTTCAACAACCCAACACTTCAACAACTCCATGTTGTGTAAAATCAGGAAAGAATACTGAAAAAGATTTTCTTGACATTGTGCTGTATGTTGGAGTTGGTGCTGCAGGTGTCTTTTTTGTCGTTTTATTGATTGTAATCTTTATATGTAAAATACAAAGTCGAAAACATGACCGTCATTATAATGGATTGTCATCTGATCAAAACGTTGATGATTTGTTAAGATCAAAAGATTCAATATTCAGTAGTTCAACTTTGCAATTACGTGGTGGAATAGAAAACGATGCTCTTGAGTTAGAAGGTAATTTTGTTATTGTTTAATCTATAATTTAGTGAATAATATTTTTATAGTTGTGTACAATTTTATTAAATCTTCATAATTAAGTGTATTATACAACTTTTCTTTTGTTATTTTTGTAGCTTTTCAAAGCCCTACTCACTTTCAAAGAATTAGCAAACAGGGATCAACATTTGGATCCAGAGAAGAAACACAACCTGAACCTCTTACCGTTCATGTCAACATGGAAACAGTGGATATAGTTCCATCAGGTTTCCAACCAGCTCCAATGCATGGTTTAGCACATGGTAAGTCCTAACTTTCATCAAAGTTGAACCAAGGACTGAATACAGTGGATCCCCACTATTAAGAAACTGGATATTTGGCTTCAGCCTCATTTTTTGCAAATTATTATATTGTTCTTCTATTGTTCTCCCAAAGATTTTGAGCTTCAGTTTCTTAATTTGCAGTTTCTTGATAGCGGGGATTTACCGTAATTAAAGACATATTACATTTTCAAAATGAATATTGCTTTGAAAATAATATTCTTGGATATTTTTAGAACTGGAACATGATGCAACCATAAAGATTTTGCAAGATTGGCACCAAGACTACAGATATGAGGGCTCCGACATTTACAAAGAATTAAAAGAAGACATAGAAGATACAGTAAGTTTATCAAATTTCAATATAACAACAATTGGAATTTTCGTTCTTCTGTTGTATTCTTACCTTCATGCCAACAACCAATGAATGTTTGATTCTTTGTTGCACAATAAATCATAATGTGGTTTTGCATATTGCACTATTTCAAGGTGTAGCCTACAAAGCGTTTTCCTGGGATGGGACACCGTATTTATAGTGATTTTTTCCAAAATGGATTGGGGAATTGGCTCAAAAATTTATTTTATATGAAGAGTTACAAGGCAATCATGAAGATTAAGAGATAGATCTTTGATGAATATGTGCTGCCAGTTTTCATTTATGGTAGTGAGACATGGGCACCAACTACTGTCCCTTTGGAGTCTCTTGCAGTGGCACGGAGAAATATGGAGAAGATTATGCTTGGCATCACATCACACGAGATAGGAAATGCAACACCTGTATTGGACAGAAGATGGGATTACTTGATGTTATTGAAGCTATGAAAAGTCAAGACAAGTGTGGGCGGGATATATCGCCAGATTAAAAGACAACACGTAAACTGGCAGAGTTACAGAGTGGATACTAAGGGAATGGAAGCGACCTCGAGGGTGCCCAAGAATTAAGTGGGGGGATGATTTTGTCCATTTCGGGAAATTGTGGACAAGACTAACACAAGATCAATGCCACTGGATGCGTTCCGGGGAGAGGTTCCTCCTTACAAATGATAACACTCTGACATGATGATGATGATGACCTTTGCATTGCTCTATTTATATACCATTAAAATTCAAGCTTATGGTATTGGTAGAACAGTTTTTTACTGATAAAGTTTTCTTCTGATGAGGCTACCGATAGGAAGTGAACATTTATGAGCACAAAAATGTTTGACTAATTGGGAATTTTAATAGTATTACATAAATAGTGTAATGTGCAATTAGCTTATCATAAAGTATGTTTCAGAAATTAACCTTTCCCATTTCATAAATCAAAGCTATCACTATACCTGCTTACCTTTCATTATACCTATTTCAAAACAATTGACACCAAACATAGGCATAACACACGACAAAGAACTAACTACATAATCACCAAATCACATAACAAATGGGGTGATAGTGATAAAATGATACTAAACAAAGGCGCGCTTCTACGGAACAAGCTCCCCAAATCTTTTAAAACTATTTCTAAACCAACTAGATTCAATAAAACTTAAAAAAAAACTGATTATCTCTAAATACTAATCAAAACCAGTGTTACAACTTTACAACATTATTAAAACAAAATGTATCCAAATCTGTGTTTTTATAATCTTTAAAATCTTCATAACTATTATCTTTTATATCATTCATAATTACTAACCATATTACATGTTCTTGCTGTTGCTGTTTTGTGTTCAAACTTTTGTTAACAATTATGTGTTATTAGTAACTTTTGTTAACAATTATGTGTTATGATCTATTGTATTTAGATTTATTTGTATTATTATTTATGGCCCAAGCCAGATAAGCTCTGCTTCCCTTGGGTCGTGTAGAATGCAATTTTTTATCTAATTTTATTATATCCATTTATATGTAAACTTTTTGTATTTTCAAATAAAAATGATGATGATGATATTTGCTTACTTTTCACTATACCGGCTTTCTTTTCACTATACTGGTTTACTTTTCACCATACCTGCTTACTTTTCACTATACTGGTTTACTTTTCACCATACCTGCTTTCTTTTCACTATACCGGTTTACTTTTCACTATACCGGTTTACTTTTCACCATACCTGCTTACTTTTCACTATACCGGTTTACTTTTCACCATACCTGCTTACTTATCATTGTACATGCTTACTTTTCTGCAGATTAGAGGTCTTTATAGAAGAAAAGAAGGTTTCAAGGATGTGAAAGTAAAATCATTTAGGTAAGCTGAGTTTGATCTCTAGCAATGACAAAGAGCATATGAAATACACTTTCAGGATATAAAAAAACCTTTCCATAACAGCAAAACATTCCAGGACAAATTTAATTTCAACAAATGCATTTATTTTTTATGGATTTAGGGAGAGAAAAATCGCTAAATCCAGAGACTTTTGTTGATGAAATTGCTAAATCCAAATTTTGTTGATGAAATTCTATGCCAGTTATAATTCTATTTCTGTATTGCTGAAGACTTTTAATTTCTGTTTTTTCAGGAAAGGAAGTATTCTCGTAGACTTTTCATTGATAATGCTAGCATTGGTTAATGATCCATTGGATATTCTTAAAAAATCAATTTCACGTGGAAGAATAGGAAATTTTCCTGTGGATAATCATTATTCAGTAAATAAAAGAAAAGATAACGATCCAGGTATGGATTTATATTCTCAAATTATATTTTTTCCGGGGGGGTGCTCAAATAAAATACAGTGCCGCCCCAAAGCATAGCTTAAAATACCTCATTACTGCAAGCAATGGGCAAGCTTGCGCAGCATTTGTATAGAGAGCTTTGTATGAGATTTCATCGTAGGAAATATGTTTAAAATATTGCACGTGAGCCACCGATATTTGGAAATCCAGTGATAGCTGAAATATTTGTTCTTTTTGTCAAATTTTTAATTCAAAATTTTCTTTTTATCTTGGCCTCCATCCTGGGTCCTTTTTTTCTCATCTGGTTTGTTACTTGACTTTGAGCTAATATGTGCTGCATTTTCTTTTCATCCATCCATCCATCCATCCATCCATCCATCCATCCATCCATCCAAAATTCATGTTTATGGATATTTTCTCCTCTACTTTAAGTTTAAAGAAAGTACTATTTCATAGGCCCATTCCAACGTCGAATTTTCAGGCACCGAGTTAAATATAATAGTACTGTTACTACATGCAGATATTTTCTTTTAATTTATAAATAACACAAGGGTTTTCCGCCTATCCATTGTTCATGGATGAAATGTGCATATTTGGGGGGAAAAACCTGTGCATTGCGGAAAAACCTAGAATCATGCAGTAGAAGCACTGTTTTGAGTAAAATTCAGCTTTTCTGAGATAAAAATGAAATGAAAATGCTGTTGTAAATGAGTAAAATATTTAATGTTTTTAACAGGCACAATTGATGAAGATTCCACTGACAATAATGATCAATCGTACAACGCCAGAATATTATCAACGAGCGTGGCTGGAGATGAATCTGTACAGAAAGATGAAGTTGAAAACGTTGTCGTGATTGATGTGGAATCTTGCCGATCTGTTGAAGTATCAAATTATGAAAATTATCCATTGGCATCTACAAGTGTGGATATTCCACCAAATGAATTCTTAAATAGAACATCATCGGTAGATGAAGAAAGGAACACACGTGTGCCACCGGAGACGTTTCCCGCTTCAGAAAGACACCAATCTTTATCTGATTTGAGCAAATCGACGACTTCTGTGCAATCAAGAGATAGTAGAGATAGCGGAATAGGATCGATGCAGGAGCTCAACAAATATGACAATAAAGTGAGCAAATACAAAAAAATTCCTGAAAATGAAGAACAAGTATTTTATGATACCCCTGAATCTCGTGAAAAAAATGTACTTGCTGAGACAAGTTTATCTGTTGGAGAAATCGGTGTCCTTGCTGCTGTAGAAAAAGGTAAGTAAATGGAAATTTTGTTTATTTACCGTAATAATTCGATTAAGCCCTCCTCTCGAATAAGCCCCCCCTCTCGATGGTGATTTTTTAAATAAACCCCCCTCTCGAATACGCCCCCCCTAATTTGTCAAAACAGAAATCGAATAAACCCTCCTCTGATATTATGTCAGATTCAGTAAAAAAGACAACACATTGATTACGAACTTTCCAGAATTCTTTTTCGTACGATCATACCTATTTTGAGTTTCATATAAGATAACTTTTTTAGATAATACTCTCAGGGAAGCTGACTTTTGAATAAACCTCCTCCTCTCGAATAAGCCCCCTTCTCTAATATGCCCCCTATCAAAGGTCGAATTTTGAATAAGCCCCCGGGGCTTAATTGAATTATTACGGTATAACAATTTTGGGGAACACAATTGTTTGTATTGTTTTGGGGGAATATTTTGTACCTGTTTCTTTTCAAGGAATTTGTGCAAATTTTATAGAAATATGAATTCATTTTCTAAAGAATTTGAAGCATTAAACATAGAAGACTTCAAACAGTTTTTGCAAGATTCAGGCTGCTTCTAATTACTCTCTTGAATTTTGTAGATGATCAAAGAGAAGCATATGTTGCTTTGTATGATTTTGTTGGAAAGAGCAATCACGAACTGTCCATGAAACAAGGAGAATCGGTTCATGTCATTACCAAAGAATGTTCTGGTTGGATGAAAGTTATCAATTCAGAAGAAAAGCAGGGTTGGGTCCCTTCATCATTTCTTGTTCACGTCAGTCAATCACAGCTTGTAAATACACAAAAAACTGTTGAGGTTTGTCATTCAGACTTTTTACACAATTTTTGTAACGGTCCACAGAACTGGGATATCGCAAACAGAGCTTTGTTTTCGAACAAATTTTTGGGTGCAGGTGCATTTTAAATCGGAAAATTGTTCAGGACACCGACTCAGACCTTGCCATAAGATTTTTGGATTGACAATGACATTGGCATTGAATTCCTATTTGGATTTACTGAAAACAATGGAAATCAAACTTCGAGGAGAGCAATTTGTTTTTCATAGAGGAGAGCTCCTCCAGAGCGTCTATGGGAGCCTGGAAGACTTTTCTCGAATTGCAAGGCCTAGACACTGACTGAAACGCCACCATTTTAGATCATGTGTCCGATTTGAGATACATAAAGCATACTAATCCATCATGCATTCAAAATGAAAATCCTCCAATCATTTATACCTCCGTAATTTGTCAAAGAGACTTTTCCTGATGCCATGAAAGCCCTCATTTTCGTTGATATTTTACGATACACTAATTGACCAATATATATAAACGTCTTCTGTCAATGACTATCATATTTACACCAACATATACATATCTCTCATAGAACGTTGAAATCAATAAATAATCATATGACTGGTAGCTGCTCAAATGTTTTCAATTTGTTTTCTTTCTGCAGACTTTAGAATTTTTTGATAATGTCCTTGAAGAAATTGACAGTGAGAGCGGTTCTTCTGTTGCAAGTAGTCCCATTACTGATGTTAATTTTGTACCGATAAATACAGGTAATATTCAGAATTCAATTCAATTTTATTTGTAGAATACAAAAATCTAAATACATGATATAGTTCTAAAAACATGTATTCTAGGCGACCCAGAGAAGCAAGGCTTATCTGGTCTGGGCCGTAAATTAAAGTTTACAGATTATACGAAAATTAAGACTAATACATAAGCTAAATTAACGATGAGATACGATGTCAATGGGGATATATGAAATTTTTATTTAAAAATAATAAAAGTTAGTATAGATCATATTTAATGTTAAATTTGCTTGCGTAAAACTACATGGCTAGTTTTGGTAAATGGAAATGAAGTTTTCTTTTAGCTTTTTTCTAAAGGTTTTATGTTTAGAAATTGTTTTCAAACAGGGAGAAAGCTTATTCCACATACAAGCACCAACATCTTGCAGAGCGAAATTTCTTCACTTTTTATTGGATTTTAATGTTTTATAATCTTCTTTCTGTCTTGTTTCATATTTATGGGAATTTTCATTTGTTTTTATTAAAGTGTGCATGGTGCATTGTGTTTAAAATTTTTATCCGCTAAAAATCATTAATTTTTAAGATATTTATTTCCTTATGTAAACGATTTGTAGAATATCTATGATCTTTGAAATGAATTATTTTAAGTATTCGATTTTGTAAAATTTGAAGTTCGTTTATTTCCTTTGTTGCAGCTGTTCCATAAGCTTCAATTCCATAACCTATTTTAGAAGCTACGTGGGAGTCATATAAGATTAATAAGCATTATTTTGGCACTGAATGTCGAAGTTTAGCAAATATAGAGGAATATTTAATGATTTTGCTTTTAACTTCATCAATATTAGAGCTCCATGATAGTTAGAACTGAATCAGTAATTTTATTCACAAGGGAATGTGGTTGGAGAATTTATTTTATTTTATTTTTTTGATTGTTCATTCTTGGTGTTCATTTGAATTTATTGTCCGGATTTTTTCATTAAAAGTTATTAGAATTTATAAATGATTTGCGAAGAATTCATTTTAACTAGCCCAAAAGTTTATTTTTAACTCTGAAGGATATCATCATTTTTCACAACTTTTTAACTTCTTTGATTCTTTTCAATCTTTGATGCAATTTTTTTTTGCATTATTTCTGGCTTAAAAAATAATCTGTAGTGATTCCTTGTTTTTTGTTATGGAATATTTTTCATATCTGCAGAGGAAGACACCAATATATATAGCGAAGTAAATGAACCAGAGGAAGCACGTGGGCACATCACAGAGATGGCCATTGATAGCTTGCAAATTAAAGGTGAAATATTTTATATGATACTGTGGCATTTATTTAGTTTGAATTGGATTTGACTAATTCATGTTTGAAATGTTCTTAGCTGTACAGATCTTAGCTGTACAGAACCAATTATTTTCTTTATTGTTTACATATTTACTACAGTAAAATCCCGTGAACCTGAGCCTAACTTCTGAGTATTCAGTGTGCAGTATGTTCTTATTTTAAAGCTGTAGTACTGCCACTTCAGGAAATGCTGGTGGCCTATTTAGTTATTTCTAGTAGTAGTTATCAGTATACTCAAATATCCTGTGATTCTGGTCTGACATGGTCTGGAAAAGTACATTTCCCATTTGATGGGGACTTGATTTCAGTCTGGCTGGTTCGTTTATTTCGTTAATCAGTAAAGTTTAAGTCTATTTCGTTTCGTTAATCAGTAAAAAATGAAAGTATGTGACTGCGGAGGAGAAGACCTCAGGAAATCTAGGCTGGTTCTTAATTTTCGTATTTTTGCTTGCTGCAGTACAAGATGGTCAATCAATAGATTGATATACGTACTTTTAGACCATTTCTTCAATTTCCCTTGTAAAAACAAGAGTTTTTTGAATATGTGTTATATTATAAAAATATAAAACGTAGATTTGAATGACGTCTTTTCAATGTCTCCGAAATGAGAAAAACAAGGACTTGCAACAGTAACTTTTGATTCTGAAATCATCTATGTTTGATTATTTTTTCAATAACTACCCTGTAATGTTGTTTTCTAACTCATATTTTTTTTATTCTTCATGTCGATTTTTACCCTGATATGTTTTTTAATTTTTGTCCAACAGTTAAACGGTGCAAGTCAGTTTACCCATTCACTGGAAATGACGCAACTGAATTATCTTTTAAAGAAGGAGAACTCATTTCTGTGATAAAAACAAATGACAGTGGCTGGTGGAAAGGATGCTGCAATAATCACGAGGGATGGTTTCCTTCTTCCTATGTCATGGTAAGTTGAAAGATGATGCTTTTACTCGTGTTCTAAATTATAATTTCTTTATCCTCTGTAGCAATAATATTTGTAGACTAAAATCATTGCATAGTAAAAATGTCGTTTTTGCGTGTGTAACTTTATAGGGAGTTTATAAATCAAATTTTAATTTAGAAACATAAGTTACATAGATATTAAAGCAAGTTAACGTAGTCGTTAAATGTACTGGGTGGAGTGACAGAAATGTTCGCCCTTTTGAAACAATTTAAAAATTATAATTTCTTTTTAATCTTCAAAATGTATTCTTGACTGATGATATCAATACCAGAATTTATTTTATAAAACATAATTTGTTTACGAACGATAATATTAATTTTGCGGCATTTTATAATGACAACTAACGACAATAAATTTATTGAGTGACATTTCGATGTCATCCTAACATCATTTTCGAGCTAATCTGATTGAAAAAAGGTTGGTGATATATATATATATATACATAGAATAAAAAAATCAAACAACTATATTCATCTCTACAAGCCTGTTTCGTGATAGACT
>JAYJMH010084861.1:0-32145 GCA_036873815.1 Phacellophora camtschatica | reverse complement strand
CTTTTATTTATTCTTAAAATGTGTTTGACTCGTAGATCTCATGTATTTCAACAAAAAAAGTATTCGCTCTGTTCTTACACGAGATTTTGTTGCATACAACTTGGGATTTTGGGTAGTTCTAAAGTTGCTTAATTTTCAGCCAAAATTTGGAACTCAAGTTGCTTAAATGTTTGCGTAGGTGTTTAATAATGGGTTTAAACAATAATTGAAAATAGCATAATTGAAAATAGTACTGAGTTTAACAAGTGGCTTTTACGGCTTCAGTGCATTACTGCGAAAGTACAAGAGCTTGCTCTAATAGCAATTCATTTAAAATTGCTTACTTGCTCCGATTGTAAGTTGCTTACTTCTATCTTATCTCAGAAGTGGGGCTGCTTAATTTTTAAACGAATCTTCAGTACTGTTGCTCATAAAGCAATTGTCTAAAAATCGAGAAAAAGATCGCGTATTTAGGAAATGACGAACCGATGAAACTTTTCCCCCGATGTTAAGAACTCTATTAGAAAGGATAACAGTTGAGAAATTTTTTTTATTAAAGTTTTTTAAATCTTGTCATTATTGTAAATTTTTAATGAGTGTGTGTAAGAAAAGTTTTACTTGAAGAATGTAAACTGTTTTCTTCTCAGTTGGGAAGTTCTACGTTTCTTGTTATCAAATCTCCGATACTACATGGAAGAATACATGATAGATGGATTCAGGTTTGATGGCGTAACATCAATGTTGTACCACAATCACGGCTGTGGTCATGGCTTCAGCGGAGACTACAGGGAATACTTTGGTGTGCATGTGGACACAGAGGCATTGAATTATTTGCAGCTTGCAAATCACATGTTGCATGAATTGTATCCAAATTGCGTGACGATTGCAGAGGTAAGAAAAAATGGTTCTACTTTTGGTTGTATACTATGATATGAAATTATTCAAGACCTGATTAATATTGAATGCAAAAATGCACGACAACCCCATATGACCATTACGCAAAACATCTACAAAACAAACCACACAGGAACTATCAAACTACAGAAAATTTTGATGTGCTTGTTCGTACTGAGGCTTTGACTGATGTTGTTGTTGCTGGCTATATTGTGCAAATATATGTCATATCTCTGGTAGATACTAAATCATAGTTTAGATAAGGACACATTAGCATCTCTAGATATATCACAAATAACAGTTTGTTCTTAAAAAGTCACTTTAAAGTGTCTACCTTAGGAACGAATAATATTTGTCATACATCTAGATGGTTGTGTCGTAATCTAGCACAGACCTATTGCTCTTTCATAGCCTACGCTTAGCATAAAATCTTTTAATATCGAGGCTGCATGCAGGCTACTCTTTCGTTGCTGGCATTGTTTATTTATTACTTTCCATTGTTTTATACATGTTTAACTTACAGGACGTCAGCGGGATGCCAGCACTTTGTAGACCAGTCAGCGAAGGTGGGGTCGGGTTCGACTACCGACTAGGAATGGCCATTCCCGACAATTGGATCAAACTCTTAAAGGAGCAAGATGACATGGATTGGAACATGGGGAATATTGTGCACACATTGATAAACAGACGTCATGGAGAAAAGACAATAGCGTACACAGAGAGCCACGATCAAGCGTTAGTTGGAGACAAAACTTTGGCATTTTGGCTGATGGATAAAGAAATGTACACGAATATGTCAGTGGCGACTGAATTTACGTCAGTTATCGACAGAGGCATGGCTTTACACAAAATGATAAGGTTAGCATCAGTGTTTGTCACTGGTATCTGTTATTTACTTGTTTTTCGTCATTCTTTCAAAATCGTCATTCTTTCAAAATCTGTGAAGAGATTCTGTTGAGAAACCTGTTGTGGGGGTGGGGGTAAGGTCGTAAGCATCTTTGCTTTGATTTGCTGGTTTTGCTCCCCTTCCTTAAACACTTACACAGACCACACCTGGCTACGCCACAACTATAGAAGGTTCAAAACCAATTGCTGACTTTACTTAAAGCAGAAACTGACATGTCAGAATTAATATACATATTTAGAATCACTATCAAGCGGTACGATCGCTGTTAGGAAAACCAGGATTTTTTTAAAATTGACTTTTTTCAGGTTAATAACAATGGGCCTTGGAGGAGAAGGTTATTTGAATTTCATGGGCAACGAATTTGGACATCCGGAGTGGCTTGATTTTCCACGCAAAGGAAATAACGACAGCTATCATCATGCAAGGAGACAATGGCATTTGGTTCACGATTCTCAATTGAGGTATCGCTTTTTGAATGAATTTGACAAAGACATGCATCATTTAGATGACAAATACCACTACCTCTCGTCACAACAGGTAAATGTTTTTCGTTTGCAATAATTTTTTATTGATACAAAGTTATAATTCAACTGAGTATGACTCATATGGTATTAATAAAATTTTAGTATAATTTATTATAATTTAGTACAATTTATTACATTATGTTACAATTTATTACAATTTATTGCAATTTACTACAACTTATTACAATTTATTACATTTTATTACAATTTATCCCAATTTCATACAATAGATTGCAATTTAGTACAATTTATTACAATGTAATACAAGTTGTTACGATTTATTAAAATTCATTACAATTTATTATAATTCATCATAATTTATTATAATCAGACGTACTGCATTAACATATTTTGAAGATTATTTTTGCTACTTTTAAATGACATCATATGGCTACGTAGAAAAGAGTTTTGATCTGTCATGATAGAGGCGTTACCCTCATTATGGACCCACCGTATTTCGTTTCAGACAAAACTAAGAACACGCTTAACTGCTGATAGAGGGCTAAGCCTGTTTACTTTCAGTGAGGATTTTATCCGAAGATTAAGAAGATTTCATGTGTTTTATACTTGTTTTTCGCAATGATTTTAAAGATTTATGATTTCTAGTTTTCGCATGGAAAAAAGGTGATACCCCCCTCCCCCCCCCCCCCCAATGATAGATACGATTGCTCCTTTTTGTTTCTGTTTTAATTTACATGAAAAACTCTTTGAAATTTATTTGGAAAAAAATTATCGTTTCTTTTTTGTCAATAGGCATACGTAAGTCGTAAAGATCAAGGAGACAAATTGGTTGCATTTGAAAGAGCTGGCCTCGTGTGGATTTTCAATTTTCACCCCACTAAAAGTTTCACAGATTATCGAATTGGAGTGAACAAGCCTGGAAAGTATCTTCTCTATGTAAAACTAATTTATAAAATTTGGCGTGTATTTTGGCATTTGTTTACACAAACGCGCGATTTTTATGCGCTATACGCGCGGCAGAAATTGGATGCGTTTTGTAAATTTTTTTTAAGTTTACGTGAAATTTTCATTTTCATTTTTCATAAATGTAATTTAAATGCATTATAAAAATCGTAATTATTGAAAGCAATAAGACTTGATAGTATGCTTTGTAGCACTTACTTCCAATATGATATTTTTAATGACTCAGGGTTTTTTTTGCTTTGACTTTGCATTGATTCAGCTGAATTTTTTCTTAGTAGAGCTTCTGTTTGCTAGCACACTGACCATAATATACAATTCCTTCATTAAACTGAAGATGCGTGTAGCAGTGATATACAATAAAAGCGAAATGATTAAATAATCTCCATACATTTGATTTGGTTGCAGCATCATAAAAATATCGGGAATTACTCTTCTTCGAATTGATACTTTTATACTCCCGAAAAAATAGGGCAAATCCCGAAATGTCGTATAATTTTACAATCGAATCAAAAATATGAAGATCACTGAATCATTTCGTTTTAACTTTTGTCATTACTGTGTCAAAAACAGGCTTGATTTCGTTCATAATCAAGATGGCCTAATTTCACCTGAACTCAGACAAAACTTTGTTTGTTAAATTTCAATGGAGAATATATAGTATAGGAAATTTATAATTGTTGCTTGTCCTTAACTTTCATTTAAAGATACAAAACAGTGTTGAATTCAGACGATGAAAGATACAGCGGTCACAACAGAATAGATCCAAATGGAGAATATTTTACAGAAGATTTCAAGCATGATAATCGACTCAACTCGTTCAAGGTATTATTCTATTTATTTTTAAACATGTAGGATTACTTTAATGCATAGCCTGAATTAATTGTGTCGGGGCGGGGAGCTAATATCATATTATTTATCAATCTTTTATTTTTTAATTATCAATCCGCTTTGATATCAATTTCACTTTGATCGCAAATACTAACAGTTAATTGAACGTTTTTTCAAAGAAATTTCTAAGTCTTTCACTGTCAGATTATCGACAAAAAGTTTCGCCTATTCCATTTGATGCTTTTTTTTTACAAATTATCATTTTATTTGCTGTGAAAATTAACAGTCCGCTTTGATATCAATTTCATTTTGATCACAAATTCTAACAGTTAATTGACAGTTACGTCACTGTCCAGATTATCGACAAAACGTTTTGCCCATTTTATTTTTTGTTTTTCTGAAGAATTAGCATTCCAGTTGCTGTGAACGTTATCAATCTTTTTTTCCTTTTGATATCAATTTCATTTTGGTCACAAACAGTAACAGTTGATCGACCATTTTCTCACAAAACTTGGCACGTTTTTTATCGTTGGATTTGGAATATAGGCAACAAAGTTTCGCTTATTTTCCTTAGGAATTATATCATTCTAGTTGCTGTGAAAATTATTAAGCTTTTACGAAATGATATCAATTTCATTTTGATTTAATTTTGATCAGAAATACCAACAGTTAATTAACAGTTTTCTCATAGAGACTGCCATGTTTTTCATAGTTACATTATGCTAAGCCGGTGAATATACAGGGTCAATTTGACTCTAAACGCAACTTCTTACAGTGTTCATTATTCCATCATACGTTTTGTTGACATTCCAATCGAATCTCTTTTTAACCGATTTCCTGATTGACCCAACGTTATATTTTATTTATTTAGATATATTTTCACGACCATAATAAAAATTTTATACGATTTCCAATTGCTTCTACTTTGTTTGTTATTGTTTCAGGTTTACATACCTTCGAGAGTAGCATTGGTTTTAGCAATTGCAGATTAAACCGGCGAATTACGACCGAATTGTGTGCTTGCTGTGTTATTGCTTAAAACGTGCTTGGCTGGGTTTTCCCGATATTGGGATCTTCGAGTACGATACTACGGAATGAACGGAGGGGAGCTGTGTTACATTCCAGGTGTTTCGAAGTTATCATTCATCAGCTTATTGAGCAAATTTTCCACAGAATGTGGGTAATATTTGCACAAATTTCATTTGAATTCATTTGAAATTAAACGCTGAATGCTTCAAATTGAAAAATTGTGAATAAAATGAATTAATCAATGCATTTCGTACGATTTTTGAAAGGGTTCAAAGATTAAATTTCCAAAGCTTAGCGACTCGTATTGCGTTTTGCTTTGGTTTCTATGCTGTCATGCACAACGTCAAGAGGCGGAAATTTAATTTTCAAGTGGTGGGGGGGGGGGGGGAGGGTTAAAACACCAGAAAAGTCCCCAGAAATGGTGGAATGAGACACTTATTACGAGTGAGAAGGATTACGAGCGAATGAGACACTTCAACTGAAATCATGCAATGGTTCCTTTAACAAAACAAATTTCATTCAGCACCGTCAGAAGATAAGGAAATGAGAGAAACAATTTTGGAACGCCTGGTTTGTTTAATGTTAGCTTGATCGCTTGGTTTATGGTACAAATATTTGTGCTAAATTTTTGTACAAAATGTGGGCTTTGTAGCATAAATTTCCAGGCTTCATTGCGATACCATTGAATTTCCAGAAATTTTAATTTTCTGTTTTCAATATATTTCAAAATCTAAGAAATACATTATTTTGCCTCTTGTTTTTTGGGTGCCTTGAAATCATCGCAGAAGATTGAGTGATGTCTCTAAATCTACTTTAGTCTTTCGGGCATCTTTCTGTGTTATTTTTACGGCCTTGCATCAAACGTTTTTGGTCTACCCAGAAACCCAAATAAATCGGTTTATTTGTTGATAAATGATACGTTCGGATATTATCTTTCATTTCTGATTTTTTAGTATGCCTTAATTTGGAATTTAAAAGCTTGCGCAACCCCCTGATTTGTTTAGAACTTAAATAGGATTTGCCTATTTATTGGAACAAATCCGGGCGTGAAAGGGTTATCTTTATGTTGGGACTTCAAAATCACTGATTTTTTAGTCAAGCTTTGCTGTATCTGCTTATCCAGTTTTGTTTGTGACGTAACGTTGTGTGTTTTTGCTGTTATCACGAGATTCCGGACACTTTACTAGTGAGTACTTTGGCTTGAATTATTTTGAGAAAAAGTTTGCTAAACATGCAGTAAAAACCCGCATGTAAGAACCTTCATTTTTAGATTTACGTACAGCAAAGGTTCTTAAGTTTAGGGTATAAGATCTCAAAATTATGCAATGAAAGGGTTTTGAGGTACTGAAAGTGAACAGAGAATGCATGAATATATTAAATTCGTACTGGACCTTCTTGCAGATAGAGCCTGGTCTCGAGGCTGTTCCTGTATTTCAGCTGTGAATGGTTATTCTTGCCTCTTTCTCTCCCAAAAGACCTTTTTGTACTTATGGGAATTTCATCAATGTTGAAAATGAGGCTGGTGCTGTTACACACTGGAGTGACTTTTATTTCCGAAATGGTCTGTTCATTGCATCTCTCCTCCTACTTATTTTATTAAAATTGTGAGTATTTTCAGAAAGAATAATGGATAATTGTAGCCAGAAGGTTCTTAAAAGAAGTGGTGCATCATTTTTTTGATGACTGGTAAATGTTGTTTGTGGGATTTTTTAACCAGGGCAATTTTCCACTGGTTATCATGCTATAAGCCTATATTAAACGCCGAATAGGTCCTGGATCTCGTGGTATTATTTTGATATGATAGCTTTTTGCTTTCAAACGCTTAGTAAATGAATTTTGAATGCATATAATATATATGAATTGGCTTTGGTTGTGTGTTTTTGCTTTTTGTCTCATATATTCTGTATATGGAGTTTTAGCAATGAAAAGTGTTTTCTGATTATTAGGCTAGGGCCCAATTGGCATCAAAAAGGTTTTAGATAAACATTATTGCAAAAACGATATTTCTTGGTCCACAACACTGTTTTGATGTTTCTTGGGATTAAATGTAGACATTTGAATCATCAAAAGTTCGAAACTGTTTTTAAACCTGGCTCCACTAGTGAAAGTTTCCTAATTTTGCACCATTTTAGACCAATTTTCACTGTTTTTTTTTTACTATGCATTGCTTTTATCTTCAACAAAAACTGGGTATATATTGCACAGGAAATTTTAGTGCAGTTGCTCATTAGAAAGGATAAGAGGTCAATCAACAGTTGAGAAACTTTTTTAAATGAACATTCTATTTTTGGTTATGATTTTGCAAAAGTGTAATGTAAATGATTGATTAGATAATGATTAATAGTGTACTAATTTTTGTTTTTAATTAGGCTATTTTCTGGGCTCAAAAAGCTAAATTCCACGTGTGCTCAATGAATTATGGCTAATTATACAAACGCAATTAAATTAAGAAACTCCGTACGAAACTTTTAAAGTCTGCAAATTTCAAATTTTTTACAGAAATTTGAATACAAAGTATACGAATTTAGAAAATATAAATCTTCGGTTCTTTATCTTAAAACGAGAGAAAATTGGTTCGATAAACTGTCCCCAAATAGAGTACCCGTTTGTTACGAAAACTCTCGCGTGCTTTTGTTATCTTTTCGTGACGTCATTGCCAGAAGAGGTTGGTTTGGTTAACACCACACCCATCCCGTTCCGGGTCTTGTACACATTTTTCTCAAACAGAAGCGATGGTGTTTTGTTTGCTTTCAGCAAACTCAGAATCGGGTGAACGCTTGATTTTCTGCAAGAAAATTTTTTGAAGTATTTATTCCATAAATCCTCAGTATTTGTTTTTAAAGATCGATGAGAAATGAGTGAATCTGGAGACCACGAAATCGCCAATGATAATGACACAAGCATCGAAGAGTATCTTGCTGAGCAAGTTGCATTGCGAAACACGGGACGTCTGATTTCAGAAAATAGGTCTTCAGAAATGGACGAAAAGGAAGACAAAAGTGTTGAAGATTATCTAAAGGAACTTGCAAATGAACAAAAACAGCTTCCAGAAAACCATGGAAATGAAACTGAGCACTTCGAAGAAGTTTCTATCGACGAATTTATCGAGAAATGTAAAGCTGATTTTGAGCAAGAAGAGAAAAGTGGCCTAAATGGTAATCTTGAAGCTGGAGGAGGTGGCGTGAGTGTTGAGCAATATTTGAAGGAAATGGAAGAAGCACGTGAGAGAAAAGAAGAAATCAAAACTGAAGAAAATCACGATGAAGAGAAGTATGTTTCAAAATGCGAAAGTGCAAATTCTTTATTTGAACATAAATTTGTTTTCAGCAACGGCCTACTTGACTATTTATTTACATATATAAGCTAGCTGCACTGTCTGTCTTGTCTGGGATCATTTATCATCACACATATTGGACTGTTTGACTGCTTTGCTTCTTATGCAAATATTGAAATCTTTTGAGGTGTGTGCAACAGGGATTTATTTATTGTGATTGGCAGATGAATTGTGCTTTTTATGGCAGGAAAAAGAATTTGTTAATGACAGCTGGCTCTTTGTTTGTTTTGCCAGGTGCAAATATAAACAGTTATTCTCAGCAAATCTGGGTTTTGTTTGTTTTTAAATGGTCCTCTGTTTTATTTTTGAGATCAAATCCTGTGAGGTCCATAGTTATGGAGATTTGTACCTTTGATCTATATGCAATTAATGTCAATAAATTAACAGGTCTTTCTTTGACTAATCTGTTAAAAATAGACAATAGTTCATTGTATTGGGCATTATCACAACAAACAAGCATTGAAAGTATTGAAACAAAACACAACAAAAAAATATTGAAACTAAATTCAAAGAGTGCAACTTTTTTAAATTTTCTCTAAGTTAAATGAATAAATATTATTTATACTTCAATTTAAAGCACTAACTGGGTGACCCAAAAAGTTGTGTTGGTTGGTTGACTATGATTCCAAATGCAATGAACTGATTTCCAAAATGTCTTTTTCAGAATTATGCATTTTGTGACCATTAAGGTATAAATGTTTCTTAAAAACGCCTTCTGCTGAAAAAATATGATTTAAAGGGCTTGGGGGAGAGCTTTTGCAAATTGCCTTGGGCTCTTCAGCTATGTGTTCCAAATGTGACATCAAATTATAGCCAATTGTGTTTAACAAAACACAGACCAGAATTGTAGGCCATATTTTGCAATAGTGTTTGAAGACAAAAATCGAGCTGGTTCGTCAATATAGCTTATAACATGATAACCTTGTCTTAGAAGAAAAGTTAAGATCGCAAAACCCAGTTTAGTCTTGTCAATTTGCTGAAAAAGATATTTTGAAAATCAGTTGATTACTTTTGGAATAACAGTCACCCGATATATAAAGAATGTGTGAAAGGATGGAAAAGAAAATTCCATAAATTACAGTATCAAGGAAAATCAGAAAAATTACATTGCAGGTTTACAAAAATCATTGTGAATTGTGCATTTTTTATAAATTTTTTATTTTAATTTTTAGGTTTCATAATAATCTTTTAGTCACATTTCTTGGAAAGTGATGATGATTATAAGAAATTGTCAAGTTGCTACAAGAATTCGATTTCACCTAATTTCTCTTATTAAAATATCTTAGATTCTGATGTTTTATTTCTCTTGCAGATCAGACAACCAGTCTCCAGCAACTTCCCCAGAGCCTCACCATGAAAAACACAAAAGAAAATTCATCAGGATCTCAAGACACAAAAAAGAAAAGTTAGATTCAGAGAAAAGAATGTCATCAGAAGAGCATGATTACCCAAATGACACAGAAAGACCAACAGAAGTTAAGCAGTTAAGTCCAGAGAATAGGAGACGGCAAAGGCACAAGGAATCGAGTAACGATGATGTTGAAAAGCAAGGTCAACTAAAGGACTCAGATCACACACTTGAAGAAAAGGAATCAAGCCCAAGGACCAGGAGAAGGCTAAGGCACCACGAAGGGGGTAATGAAGGAACAGAAGAGCATGACACTGGCAAATCAACTGAGACAAAACAAACAAGCCCAAAAGCTAGACGGCGAGCAAGGCACCATGAAACCAGTGAGGAAAAAGCAATGAAAAAGCAACCTGAGGAACATGCAGAGAAAGCACAAACTAGCCCAAGAAGAAGAAGGGAAAGGTATCTTGAAGAAGAAGAAAAAGAAAAGAAAACCTCAACTTCACGCCAAAAAGTTGGTCATGATAACAGGCCACCAACATCTTCAAAACCAAAGATTGATCTTGGCATCAGAACTGGTAGGCCAGCAAGGAAGCATGATGACAAACTTCATGATGCAAAGGATTCACATGGAATGTCAAAAACTCATGATGGAGATAAGAAAGTTTTGAAAAGCAAGGAAGACCAAGCTGATAGCCATGTGCCCACAAGGGTAAGAAAAGGCTCTCATGCCAGAGAAGACACAACAACAAAAGCTGGACATGGTTCTCATGTTCTTGGTAGAGACAGGAAAGGTTCTCATCACAACGAGGATAAGCACAAGGAGGATGAACACAAAGTTTCTGAAATGCATGCTTCATCTCAAGAGAGGAAAAAGTCTCACAGCAAAGAGAGTAGACACCACACTGATTCTCATGCTCCAATTAGAGACAGGACAAAGTCTCATGGGAAAGAGGGAATGCACAAACCAGAGTTGCATTCTCCAATTAGAGACAGGACAAAGTCTCATGGGAAAGAGGGAATGCACAAACCAGAGTTGCATGCTCCAATTAGAGACAGAACAAAGGCTCACGAGAAAGAGGGAGTAGACAAGCCAGATTCACATGCACCGATTAGAGATAGAACAAAATCTCATGGAAAAGAAGGAGTGGACAAACCAGATTCACATGCACCAATTAGAGAAAGAACAAGGCCTCATGGGAAAGAGGGAGTAGACAAACCAGATTCACATGCACCAATTAGAGACAGAACAAAGCCTCATGGGAAAGAGGGGATAGACAAACCAGATTCACATGCACCAATAAGAGACAGAACAAGATCTCATGGAAAAGACGGAATGCAAAAACCAAGCTCACATGCACCTGATGACACTGCCCAACGAACAAGGAAAGCATCACATGGTGCCACATCTTCTCACGAGAGGAGGGCTGGTTTTGCAAGCAAAGGCAGGTCATCAACAGTTGCAGTTCCACATGCAGATGACAAAAGGAAAGATTTTAAGCAAGCCAGGTCTACATCAGTGACACATGAAAAAACTGCTACTAAGCCAAGGTTTGTATTTTCTTTATTATTTTTAAAGTTTTCAAAAAGATAATTTGTGGCATATAGAAGCATTCCATGAGAACTTATATTATTATCTTTGACAAAAATTAGGTTAAATTTTGGTGTGCTAGTTACATATGGAATGATATATTTGCCTTTTCTACTGGCTGTTTTCCTATAAAATATCCCCACATTTGATTGAACATAGTGCCAAAAAAGATTTATACAAGTGTAAGTTATTTGTTTATAAGCTTCCAAACTTCTAGACAAAAACTTTGGGCCTAAATATTATAAACGAGATACAGGGTTTTCGTAGTTCTAAATGCTACAACAACTACAACACAAAAATGTAATTTTTTAGCAATTGGAGTTGAAACCGATTTAAACTTTGAATGCCCTGTACTTTTCTCGTTTATAATACTTAGGCCCAAAGTTTTTTTTTGCAATTGTTTTTTATAAATTGTTTTTTTTTTGCAATTGAGTTTTTATAAAGAATTTTAACCTACTGTTGAGATTCGAGTCATCTTGTTGTTGTCGATTTGATCAAACCCTATTCCCAGTCTATTGCTTTTAATGTTCCCATTCCTATGCTGCTACGAGTTTGTGAGAATTTGAAACTCAAACTCTTGTCTTTTGTGTATGAATCCGTTAATAAAATAAATCCATCTTGTTTTTATTTTAATTATTTTAATCCTAACTCTTCTTCTGTTCATCAATATTCTACAAGGTAATCTAATCATGGTGATTTATTCTTGTTTCTTAAAAACAGTTTTCAATATGGTCTGAAATCAATTCGATACCTTTGTGCAAAATTATGGGATGACCTACCAGTTGAAACACGTAACTCTTCATCTAAATACGTATTCAGAAATAAGCTTAAAACACATTTGCAACAATCATGATTATCATTTATCTTTTTCGGCATCCACACAAGTTAAAAAAAAGTAATTTCAATGCATAATTTTAACAATAAGGGGTGCTTTCCTCTCCTTTGTTTACCTACTTTAAGAGCTCCCCCTTACGAATTCGTTACATACTTCTGAATCTACATTTTATTTTGTTGCAATTGATCTATCTTTGTATTTTGCTTAGTACGTTGTGTTTTGAACATTTAATAATTCGTTGCTACTTTGTGTGCATGAGTTTGAAATTAATCAAATCAAATCAATTTCCCAAGGGTGTTATTTTAGTTTTGGCAAATCCCAGATCCCATTTTATCCTTCGTGGCCTCCTTTTACTTTTACTTTAGCCTGCTTTACTTTGTGGGTGTATTATTTATCAACATGATAAACAAACACACACCCCAATAAATAAAGTAGATGCTCCATATGGATTAGTTGCAAAAGCAGCTACGTAAAATATCGAATGAAAATAAAAAACAACAACAACCTGTCATATCTGGAAAATTTCTTTCTATTTCTCATCTAAATTCATAATTAGTCAAAGCAAGAACAATCGACTTAAAATGACATAAAAGCCTTTATTTAATTGAGCATTCACGCTAGATTGAAAGTAACTATTGTTCTGAAAAAACATTCACGTGAATAGAACCATTTGCAAGCCATCCACAACTTCCTTTGTTAACCACAACCTTGCACAAACGAGGACTTTAACCAGTACCACTGTTTTAAACTGTTTCGTTCGTTGTGATATATAGCAATTTGTTTACTCTTCGCTTTGTTGAAAAAAGAATCTTCACACAGTCCAGTTGTTTTGTCAGTATTTGATGGGAACACAATTGGAAAATGTTGAGTGGTGTTTGATTTAGAACTGACTTTTTGTTTGACTATATGCTTCAAGTTAATAATTAAAGATGTCTTCAGGGGTTTTAGTTCACTTTCTCAAAACGAATCAAGACTACAAGGGCTGGCTGCAAGATCGGCAAGGCTCAGAAATGTAATGTTTTTCGTTAATTTACAACTTATTTTTTTATTCTGGTTTCGATTTTCATCATTTTTATTTTCCTACCCAATGCTTTGTAAGTAGAAATTATGTTCAAGTCATCATGCTTGCAAGAAGTGTTTAAATATTGATAGAACTGAATTTTGAAACAATGTTTAGCTTTTAATTTTTTATCATTTGGATGTTGAGTCATTTTTTGGCGAGCTCGTGAGTTGTGCGGTGGTCCACATTCACACCCGTTTATCCCCAGGAAGGCCCACGTGCCTCATTGATAATGATAAATTGCGTAAAACAGAAGATTTTCAAGGAATTTTTATTCATTTTAATATATTTTATCATAAGTTAATTTTTAAATTTGATCAAGTGTGCTTTTGCTACCCACTGTAGAAAAGAAAGTTTACAATAGCTTTACCTGTTAATTTGACGAGAATCATCTTTTAAACTGCAGCGAATCCAGGCAGGCTCCAATTTTGGTGAATTTTCATAAACTGCGTCTCATGTACAAACAGTTAAGCCCCGCTCAGGTTTTAGGTGGATGAAAATTTTGTTCGAGATTACGAATATTTTAGATAACCGAAGCTAAATCAACACTGAAAGTTATCATGGAAAATAGAGACTTTTGAATTGGTATTTGAAATGTTTATTGTCTAGAAAAAACTCTTTGATTGTATTTGTTGACTTTGTGGTTGGTTTATTCTGTATAATAAGGCGAATAGGATTGAACGAGTTTGATAAATGGCGGTGAACCAGCCACGTGACTATGCAGGTCACATGTTTCATCCCTAAACATTTTGATAATAATTATGAACACATCTTTTCTTTCCAGTTAACTCGTTAGTAAGTACACGTGCTTTAGGAAAAATAAAGTTTATCTTTTATTCCACTTCGATTTTTCTCATTCCACTTCTCAGTCCTATATTCCGTGTTTTTAATTTTGTCACGGAAGCAATATTTTACCAATTTTAATATCTACCAATCACCGACATTAATGATTGATATTCTGCAGACTCTAGGGTGATGCTCCGATACGCCAATTCCCTGTTTTTTTCGGACCACGGAACTGGCATTAATGGATTTAAAACAGAACTAGGATTCTATTGGTAGGTTACTATGAATGAGAAAATAAATGCAAAAGTTTTTCTTTTTTTCTACAGTCAATATAGTTTTGTGATGTAATACCCTTGCAACGTTGCAATAGTAACTTTAGTTTCTTTGCAAGATAACATGTTTGCGATGCTTCGCGCCTCATTAAAGCATTATTTTAGTTAGCAATCTCGTAGATTTAAGACAGTATGACATCCATTGCCACAGTTAGTTTAGTTGCTTTGCAGTCTAACATTTTTGCGATGTTTCTCTTCTTGATGAAGCAATATTCTTTTAACAATTTTGTAAATTTGTAACAGAAATAGAACTCTATGAAGGAGGAAATAATGAATTGGTCTTTCCACAATCTGTTCATTTTAACAATATTACACATCTCTTGCTACTTGCCACAGTCAGTTGATTTTCTTTCCAAGATAACATTTTTGCGATGCTTCACATCTCACTGAAACTGAAGCAATAGATCAAGAATTTGTACATTTAAAACGAAAATTGTACAATACGAAAGAGGAATGAATGGGTTTTTCTATATTTAGCTTTAATTGATGATCCACCACCATTACTTGCAACAGTCAGTTGGGTGTGTTCGCAAGATAGCATTTTTGCAACACTATTTTAAAGAAAAAAAAATTTTAGGCTCAGAATTAGAAAAACTAAAGAAAAGCTTTAAAAATTACAGTGAATAAGTTTGGAAACATTTTTGTAAGAAATTGAAATGGAAGAAACTAAAGCCTCCCCCCCTTCTGAATTTCTCCTCGAATTTAGACGAATCGGAAAATTGGCCCTGGAGAATATTAGAGGGGGTAATCCCTTCTGGTCAGAACTCGTTTACCTCTCACAATGAATTTGCAGTGTGTTTTATGGCGGGTGATAGTTTGGGGGTTGTGTGTTCAGAGTGGTATTGTTTTTTATTGTTGTTGCTGTCGTTGTTGTTATTATTATTATCATCACCACCATAATTGTTGTAATTATCAAAATTATCATCTATTTTCAACAGGTCTGCATCGTCCCGAGAAGTGAGTCACACCGCTACAACCCATGATCCACACGTCCGAAAATCGGCGACTTTGGAGAGACGGCGCCTAAAGAAAGATTCTAGTTCGGAAATAGAAGAGGAGCAAAAACTGACGCCGTCCCAGATTCGTGCAAAATTTGAAGCCAAGAAACCAGGAGGTGAACACCATCGTCAACCACCAAGGTTGGTTTTTTCTGTAAAATTCAGTTTTTTCCATAGCTTAGTGAACATATGGTCGAATTCTTATTGTATTGAAAACGTTTTCATGGATGAAATGATAATGATTCACTTCTCCATGAAATTGAATCCTCTATACTTTTATTTGTTTACACAACGTCCGTTTTTCAAGTTTTATGTGAATAAAATTTCCGTTTTTTGTGAAAGTTAGTTTGTGATGACTTTCATAAAAGTTACCCGAAAATTACTTGACAAAGTACTTGAATCTAAAAGACGGGACGCACTTTAGAAAGAGCCAGTACTACACCAGATATGATTGAAAGCAGAACCAGTTGAGGTCCCGTGTACGTCTTATGAGTGGGTGTCCCAAAGAATATTTACGTTTTCAAAGTTGCTGTCGAGGAGCTCTATTTTTAAATAGACTTTACGCTGGGGAGTCTGTTTGTGGTTACTTTTAATAGAAGAAGCATCGAAATAGAATTTATTACCTTTCTAAGCAATCGTTGAGTTTCTACTAATGAAAATCAAAGTTCAAGATTTTTTCAAAGTTAAAAATTGTTTTTATCAATATTCTTCTGGAAATTTTACTGTGGTGACATGATTTCAAAATTTGTGCACATTATCCAATCCTCTGGTTTTAGTAAAACTCCACGCTTTTTTTATATAAGGAACTCAATCCTGAGATTTGGGTACATTATTTTGGTATCTTAGAAAGTGTTTACATTAAGTAGAAATTAAATGTGCAGGTGTTTAGAACATAAAAAAATACTTTTAAGGTGTTTTAAGAAGCGTAGGGGATACAAAATTCGCAAAAATTCATAAAAACAACAAGGAACTTTCAGCCGCAGCTTTCTTATATAAAAAAGAACGTGTATAAATTCTGTCTTTCATTTTGTGTAACTCGGCGATTATTGGGCAAATTTTGGCAAGCAGAGTTTCAAACTTTTAGTTCAAGCTTTTACAATTAAAATCAAGCAAAAAAACATAAATATCAAAATTGAAATTTCTCTGCTGCTGATTTAGAAATGTGGATACACTTTACATCCGATCCAAAAATTTATGGATCATATGTTTTTCATTCGTTCATCTAAAACTTGTAGCTTGATAAGCTCCGAATCAGTCTCAATGCAAACGCAACTAAGTTCTATTCGATAAACGTGTAAACCAACCAAGTTATTCAAACAACTTACCCGTGTACAGGCAACTAAAGTTAACTTAGAGCTAAAATTGGATCAGATCTGCTCACGATCCCATCAAACTTTTGTGTGTAAATACGGCTTAAATGTCATTTTTACGGAGAACAAAATGAAATTTGAACTTTAGAGTGCAGTTTGTCAACTTATTCCTGTAAAAACAACTCGAGTTAAGTCAAAGCTAAAATTATATTTTCGTGTGGAAAAAATTATAAGAAATAATCCTTTACCATGAGGGAGGCGATGAAATTTGAACTTTAAAGTGCAAACGTAGAGTTTGTTAATTCATTTTCCACTTGAAGAAAGTGTACTTATAATTCACTTATTGTGTATATTTGAATAACCTACCAGATACCAGATCATTTGTAATTTTAATTTTAAGTCGGTACCCAACAAAGACGTATCTTTTGACATTGGTCAATACGCTTTTTATTAATTGGCAAAATTATTTTGATTTCCATATTAGATCACAAATATGTTCAAAGACTTTAAAGCTAGCGTGGGATATAACATGCTTAATATAGTTATAGATGGAAAGAGTAGAAATTGTTTTTCATGCTTCGTATGGCTAATATTGGAATAGAGATATTTCTTATATTTTTATTGGAAGTATATTGGAAATAATAGCCGCCGTGTGCTTTTATATTGCATTTTGTGCGCAGCTGAAACTGCCAAGAGTTGCATATAAGCGTTTTTTGTGTCTTCAAAATTAAGCCAAGTAATTTCTGGGAATCTAAAATCTGGATAGAGAAACTCCGCACATATATGTCTTGAATACTGGAGAATTACCTCGCCTCTCATAAGAATTTATGAAGTGCACCCCCTGGACTGATTGCTTAGGTCTGTTGCTTATTACATGCATATGACTTATGCGGGGTGACAGGTAAATCATTTTTGATCTGTTACCAAACTGGTATGGCATTAAACCTTGCATTTACAATACAGCTCGTGTTTTGCTTTTATTTTCGAATGTGGTATATTGTTACCAATCAATTAATCAATCGATCAATATATCAATATAAAAATAATAAGCAAATCAATCAATAATTTGATTTTTTTTTCAGGTTTACAAGGCCTGCCTCCACAAGCTCCCCCCGAGCAAGATTAGAAAAATCTACCCACCATGCACCAACACGCAAGGTTGAACCAAGCCACCAGAACTCGATCACTCAAAACGAAGAGAAGCCAGCGACTGAGCAAAGTGACGGAGAGACCCCACTGACTGCAGCAAGCATAAGATCAAGGTTCGAGGCAGCTTCCAAGTCGAATGCTCCTGTCAAACGAAAGGTAAGGCTTGCATTGTAGGTAGATTTTTCTGGTTAACGTTGTCAGGATATATTGGCTTTATGGCAGGAAATTGAATTTGAAGAGGGATTTGAATAATAGGTAATGTCTAAGACCATATTTACACTCTACTGGTTCAATTTGGATTCGTTCAACAGAAGCGAATTTTGTAACAATAGTGAAATTCACACACTGGTTTCAAAGCGATTAACCCTCGAGAACAAAGCGAACCTCCCTCAACTGGAAAATGAGAACATTTTTTCCAAAACATTGTTTGTCATCATCGCTTTCCAGTTGAGAGAGTTTTGTTTTGTTCTCGAGGGATAATCGCTTTGAAACTAGTGTGTCAGTTTCACTATTGTTACAAAATTCGCCTCTGTTGATTCATAGCAGAATCAGCCCCCTGTTCACACTATGAAAGTTGATACGTAAAACGTTTGATCCTCTAATTTGTAATACTTTCTCCTTCTGCGAAAGCGAACGACTACGAGTTACGGATACTTGCACGTCGAGGGAGATTTGTTTTTAACAGAGGTCATTTTTAGAATTAGTTTTATTTCGCTCTTTTGTTACTTTATATTACGTAAAATGTACTGCGCATGCTATTTATGCCAGGTTATTTATCCGCATGCTATTTATCTGGAGGAGATATACCAGGAACATTTCCGATCTTTGTCAGTCAACGCATTTGACCCGTAACAAATATATTAGGTATTAAAATTCTACCGGCGGCACAGTGTAAACGGGGTCTAACGTTATAATTAAGGCTTTGAGATTTAAAAGAACGGTAACTGCAACTTCACATTTCTTTTGCTTATAGTTACTCTAATCTATTAAATTCAAATAATAATTTATTCTTTCACGCATGATAGACTAATTAGATCGTCAGGTTGCCCCACGCGCTACTTAAATATTAGTTAGCTACCGCTACTGTTTCCTCCTAGAGCGTCCAAAGTTACGGTTTTGTGTGGAAAAGCATGGTGCAGTCAAAATTATATTCGTAGAAGTACTTCAGCTAAATGATACATGATATAACTTTTTGGTTTTACTGATATTCGTAGTATGTTTTCGAGAAGTTACAACATAGTGTTTGCAAGATACAGCCTGACATTCCTCCAGTTTGCATCGACGTTGCAAATCTTAAACTCCCAACCTGTAGTGTGCATTCGTCTTATTTTTATTGCATTTTGGCAAAAGTTCTTTAAGAGTTACATTATCTTCATGTGGTTTGCGCTTTTCGTTCTTTTCAAGGGATTTCAAAGCTGTAATCACTTTAAGCTATTAAACTATTTGTAGTGCATCTGTTCATCTTGTATTCAAAGTGTCTATCGAATAATAGAATACCCTCTGCTATGATAACTGGTTGTGCCTCACAAGATGCCTGAAAACCTTTGAAAGTGGCCATGTGAGCACCTGCTAAGAGGTGATAAGGGTGTACTCGTTGGAAAAGAGACTGTTTGCATGTTCACAAAAATACAGACCAGCGGGCCTTTAGAGCTTGCGACTTCATAACGTGTATATGGTGTATTCAATCCGGTTCATAACAAGCTATTGATTTGCGCGATCGACATCATTAAATTTGATAACTATCAGTGTTCACATCGATTTCGAGATTGAAACCAAGGGCGATAAAGTTTATCGCTCTTAGCCATGCAGCAAATTTCATGCATACGTTAACTGTAGCGAACAAGAGACGAAAACTTCAGTCGGGAAGTTCAAGGCAGGCAAAAGACTCTTCTAAAAATATAAATATATAATAATAGAGTCTTTAATTTCAGATATTCAGTTCACCATTTCATTCTTTTATTTTCCTTTTATCTTCTCAACCGATTTTTCTTCTCAACTGACTAGGCCTATTCGTCTTATTTTTGACACAAAATTTCACAAAATTTCAACTGAACTGAGAAGATAATAGATTTTGAACTTTACCATAAGAATTTAAACTTAGAAGGGAACTATTTTCTATGTGATAATCAGAAGTAAATTAAAGCTGCAAATTACAAAAGTTTCCTTGCCTTCTATGTCCAGTTAGCACGGTCTCTTAATTGTTGAAAAATTGAACCTTCAGTTTCTCATAAGCGGTTTCTTATTAACCAAGATGCGTTTATTTTCTTGTATTGCATTAGGTGCCCTTTAACGATCTAAAAGGTTGCCCGTCAAATCTCATATACATTTGATCTTTATAAACTTATTACTTTTTGTAAATGGCATGCGAAAATTCGCGTTTTGAAACATTTGGCACGATAAATCTTAATTTAAGTTGAATTTACCCAGCAAGGAAATGTATTAACAATGTCGGCTTTTTCTTGGAAATCTGTGCTTGAGACAAAATATGAGATTTTTCTTGAACTAGTCATATTTTTGATAAGAAGCAAACATTTTGTGCGAGTTTGCAATGACAAACATTCTTTGTGTTTGACACCAGGATCCTAAATCCGATTATGAGTCCGGATTATGTTGTGCTCGTTTGATTGTTGTTTAGCAAAGTACAGGTGTTTTTGGACTTGTGGCTGGTTACATTCAAGTCAAATTTGCGGCTTTCGTGCTTGAAAAGACGGCCTGTTTCTTGCTGATTGGCAAAGCACTGTTGTTTAGCACAAACTGATAAATTTCATCGTCAAGGTACGATAAAGTTCTTGACAAATTCTTGTCGAGAAACTATAAGGTTCTTGTCAAATTCAGATTGTGGAAAGTTCTAAGTGTGTGTGCGCTTACACTTGGAAGGTGTTCGAAAAGGACCACTCGTGTGTTTGTCTGCGTCGTATTATCGTTACAGTATTGTTGCAGAAGTTGAGTTTTGAGTCGAGATTTGTTGATTTGTTGCACCATAATGGAAGTAAGTATTTCTTGTACATGTCGTATGCTGTGTTTCTTTCAATTAATATTTTCAACATTATTGCAAATCATCTTTGTTTTTGTTTGCATTTTGACAGTGATTACATGCATAGTGATACACAAAACGAGTCACGATGTGATAGAAAAGAGTTCTTTCAGACTCAAATCATACGGTTAATATAATGGCCAATAATGATCCTGCCCTGGGTGATATTTTCTTCAGATTGCTTCATTGGTTTGCATCAATTTCTATTGTGACACGCGATTCTGTAGCAACTATTGTATACGCCCGCATATTGGTTAATTTTCAGATTACGCAAGCTCACGGTCAAGCTTTAGGCCTCAATCTCAGATTAGATTTACGTTTCAGTTGTGCTCAATAGATTTAAAAACATTTTGGTTTTGCAATTATTACATTAGGGTATAAGCTCGGTTTGCACATAGTTTTACACACGGTGCAAATATCATTGCATTTTATTACATCATATTGAAGATCTTTTGATTTGTTGATGATTACGATCGTTTTTTGCACTTAACCTTTTTCAAAAATCGTGACAGGTTTTTAGAACAAACAAATTTTCGGATATTTTTGTGGAATGTGTACGAGATTCTTAGGAATAAAATGCCCCACAAATGCGCATATTTGGTACTGAAAATTAACTCAGATTTTTCGTAGGACTTTCAGCAAAACATTTTCAACATTCCATTTGCTGAAAATTCTACATAAATATGTCATGTGTATATTTATGCAGAAACTTTTGGAAATGGAACGTCTGGAAATATGTTTATAAATATCTATGTTTATAAGTATGGGTCTTAAGTCCCACAGAAAAAGAAATTTCATATTAAGAAGCTGAGGCCCTAAAATTTTAGGAGAACGTTTTTAGAAGACAACAGGATAAGGTAACAGTACTGAACCAAATAAGCCTGAACAACAGTTCAGTTTCTTTATATGGAACTTTACTGCTTTCAGGGGCGTCCCTATAGGGGGGTACGGGGGCGTTTTACCCCACAATATTTTATCTTTCGGCACAAACGAAATTTTTGTCGGCAAATTAAGGTATATCCCAAACAAAGAAAGCAAATTTCTGTCGGAAGTTTTTTGTATAAATGTCGTCACTGGACCACTGATTTTTCAAACTTATTAGCAAAAAATCCATAAATGTTTTCCGGAAAAGATCACGACTTGCAATTTGCCGACAAGCATTCTTGTTAGAAAATATGGCATAACAGCCCATATAGCATTCTACATTTCAAATTTTTTTCCAGGGAAATCCCTGTTTTTGTCATTTCCATCCTGTGTTAGAAATAGCTACGCCAGCCTCTAGCAATCTTAAGTTTAAAAATTTCGCAAAACAACTCCCCGTCAATAGTTTATTAATGTAATGTAGAAGCCAAACAGTCAATATAGTTGTCTAAAATTATAATTTTGCTAAAAAATTCAACTTTTTACGTCATAAAAATCTAAAAACAGGCTCGATAGCTATTCCAGCAATCATAAATTTTAAAATTTTGCTAAACCTTTATGTCAGATGTTTGACCTACCTTGAAGTGAAGGTCAATCATCGTTGTGAAACATATGTTGGGGTCGTTCAAAGCCAATCTGAAGTACGTGGTCACGAAAAATTTCCCGGGGAGCACCCCGGGCCCCCAAACATACGTGACAAGCTGCAAAAATACTACATGTCCGATTGGCATTGTGTTAGGGCAGGTTGAAGAATTGGTCACGTGGAATTGTGATTTGTTTTTAGTAACCACGCCCTTTTTGTAGGCAAATTTTGAAGTTGTACCCCAAAAATATTTTTTAGTTTCGCCCCTGGTCTCCCGACAGGCTTGTAGATCTTATGCAAATAAGTAGCGAGCGTGACATTGCCGACAATATCAAGCTCAGCAAATTGGTAGAAGTTTTCAAGCTTGCTAATCATCGCAAGCTCCTGTTATAACTGGGCTAAAACTATTTAAATTAACTATTTTTATTTTTATTGTCTTGACTGAAGAATATTTTCGTACATTTTGCTGTGAAAAGTTGAAGAGAACTTAAAGCTTTCACGCAGATATTTACTCCCTGTCGGCAAAAAGGGGTGGCCCCTAAAAATATTTTCCCCGTTGCGGATGGCGCCGCCACTGATGGTATCAATAGAAACACTGACACAATAGCGATGGAGTGTGCGCCAAAAACGAGAAATTGAAAGGAGCGCAAAATTTGTAACTGATTTTGCACTTAAATCTTTGCTCCAAATTCAGTAAACAATTTCGCGGCAATTGAATTCGACAGTTGGTTCCTCGGAATTTTGGCAATATTGCCAATGAGGCAAGAAAAATTACCTTTCTTGATTCATCGTAAATCTGCGAGGCCAATTCTCTTGTCGGGGCAAGAATTAAACAGTATGGGAACTGTTTTCTCCTTCCAGGACGACCTCCAGCCTAAAAACAAAGAATTTTCGTAAAAAGTAATGGTATATTTTCATTTTGATTAATCTCAAATTTCTGATAAAGGCCCCAATGGCGTATTACTTGTTCGCTGTCAGTGCCTCAAAACCTAAACTATTTGCTTATTTTGCAAGCCGGGCTAAACTATAAAATAGGCATTTACGGCGAGGGGGGGGGGGGGGGGGATAAAATAGGCATTTACGGCATGGTTTTAAAAATTTGAACTGCGTTTTCAGAACCCCTAAATTTTATAATCTTGAAAATGAGGCTAGTCATATAACGTAATTCTTTCTTTGTTTCAACTATGTATTACTTTTGTTGAGTTGGTTGTTGCAAAAAGATATTTCCGTATCGTCAAACAGAGCGGAGCCAACGAAGTGTTATTGTTTCACGGTCAAAATCCTGGTGTCCAAAAAACTGATTTGTGGTTTATTTAATTTGACATGTCGATTTTCGTTCATTTTGACAAGGGTTTTGACAAGAAAAGATAATTCCTCTCTGGAAGTTCTGAAATAAGGTTCACCTTGTTTATTCCATGAAAAATATCAAAATAGCCATTTTCTAATATTTTGAAAAAATTTAAATTTTGCTACAATTTTCGAACTGAAGCCTAACGCGATGAAGCCCTTGTATGCCCGTACTTTTATTATGCAAGACGCCTTTCGTCAAATAATTTTCTAAAATCCGTTAATTTTACAATTTTAGTATGTAGACTTTCGTTTGTTGGTTTAGTCTCGTTTGTTGGCATGAAGATTTGAAAATGAGTCTGATTTTAGGTCGGGAAACGAGATTTCTTGCGAAGTCTGCGAAGAATTCCAGGTTCGAGAGCAGAAGGTTTGGAATTCTACCAAACCTACCGTTGTTGAAATGTACGAAAAGAATGTGACGTAGAGCGCTACCAAACCTACCGTTTTTAGAATTGTCGAAAAGAATGCGTCAGAAGCAGAATGTTTGGAATCCTTCTAAACCTACCGTTTTCAGAATGTAATGCGAAAAGAATACGCCCCAAGATTATGTAAAATATAATTTGGCAGTTACGTTTTTGGCAATTTGGCAATCGTAACATTCCTTTCTACGTCATATTCGATTTCCACATTCGTTTCCGTTATCTTATCTCCCACTCAAATCTATTATTCTATTTATCATTCTTGTCTTCGATTCATCTACAACTACATCTTCCTTTGTTAAACTTATTAACACCAAAGAAAGGCACAACCTAAAACGTTTGTTATTATTATTTTGAGTGGCACATGTCAAATTTATTATTCATTTTCAAGATATTTATTCATCATTAATTGCTGCCACACAAATCCTCTTAAAGATTGTCTTTAAGCGTTTTAATTTGGTCATGAACAGTTTCTTTAACCTGAATTTATTTTTGATTTTTGATTTAAAGATTTAACTGCATAATATTTAGGAATTATTATTTGATCGTTTGGAAAAATATTATTGTATTTATCCTGTATTTCTATCTTCCGTAATAACCAAATAAAGAAAGTTAATAAAAGAATAGTGTCAAATGTTGGCATTCAAAAATAGTGTCAAATAGCAAAAGTAGCATAAAATTTTCTAACGGATATTTTCAAAACTTGTACAACAAATTAAAGTTATGAACTGGAGAATAAAATTATACCAAATTGATGTGGAAATGGTTGTGTCGTATTTTTGTTATATTCAAATAAACGGGAAGCAATTTAATCGAGGCACACTGTATGTAAAAAATACTTACACCAAAACTTTGCCCGTAAGGTCCTTCTTGGTAAATTCTGCTCATAATGGGAAGAAGAAAAGCAGCAGTCTTTCCAGATCCTGCAGACATAACAGCTATTTTCAAAATTCAATATGAACAGAGAAGACTGTGATCAATAGAAGTTTTCGACATCCTCGATGTATAGCATGAAATTACCAAAAAAGAGTATTGATGAAGACTTTTTCCCAACTAAGCGTTTTTAATTTATCAACTTTAAAATCTTTGTCATATTACCATTTGATGAAACAACAAAAGTGTAATTAGCTGCACACATGATTACACTTTTTGTAAAATAACGTTTCGGTAAAAAATGACGTGACAGATGAGGATTATTTTGAATATAAAAAAACATGACCTTTTGGGGGAACTTTAGTCAACATTTGCATACAAACCGACCATTTACATTGCGAGAACCCCTTTGCACGCAACTGAATGCCATTTTTTCCAAAATAAGGAAACTGTGGTACTCAAGTTGAAACAATTAACAAGAGCACACACTACACTGATATTGAATTGTTTAAAACACATAACACTTCACAAACAAACATATCACAAGATGTCATATGAAATACAATTAATTAGCAAATTATATATATATATATATATATATAAAATTTACAAATTATAAATATGAAATGATTTAAAGAGAATGGATGTAAAAGTGGCGTGATGCCGCATCTATTAATAGATACCCAATTAAATTGAAAAGCTTCTTTGTCATTGGATATTCCATGGAACTATTGGTTCAGCTGCTGTGCAATTTGAATATAATGTGAAGTTATTATTAGATCAGCTGAATTTCTGTCCGTTAATTCTACCGGGTGTCCCAAAAAAACCTAACACGGGTTTCGCAAGTATACTTTTTATCAAGTGTAAACTTTTAGTACACACATCTATTAAGCAGCCTGATAACATACGAGTAATTTGGGACCTCGATTATTAAAAACGTAAATACAAAAGACAATGACATCGTCATATAAAGCCGGTCAGTTTTTTTTTATTCAAATCTAGTAAACAATAGACCAGAGATCAAGGAAAGGTAAACAAGGGTAACAAACGAAGTAAACTTTAAAAAGAAAAAATTTATATTTGATTCCTTTATTCTTGCCCAAAACTTTAGGAGCAATTCTTGCTCAAAATTGTAGTTCTAAAAGAAAAATCGTAATTCTAGAAATTTTGCTTTGTTTACCTTTAGAGAAAGTTGAATTGTAGAGTTGAAAGAAGCGAAATTGACCGACTCGAAACTCACGACACTTTTATTGTAAGGCCTAAAATGCCTTCATTGCAAAACTCGTTGATCTCGCTGTAAAGAACTTTTGGACATGAAGGGATACATCATTACCACTACATTTGCGTTTTTAATAATCGAGGTCACAAATTATTCGTATATTAGCAGGCTATTTAATAGATAATATTTGCAAACCCGTGTAAGGTTTTTTTTGGACACCCGGTATTTAAGTTTTTGATTTAATACTCCAAATGTCAAATTGAACCTTTTTCAATGATTACATTTTAAGAAACTTCTAACTAAAGACAATAAAGGTATAAAACAATAACCATTATCGAAAACCAATTTTGGTAGATTTTTAATACATTTTTGTGTTATTTTCTAAATCTCACTTGTTTTTGGTTACTCAGCAATTAGTTACGTATGATAATAATAAAGTGATAATAATTAGCAAAAATATCGGAATCCTCTTTGTTTACCAATGATAGATCGGAAGTGTTATTACGATATATATTTAACTAAAGTTCATTTCTCAAAATATTAATAAAAATTACAAATACTACAAAAAATATATATATATTCTTGTTAAAATCGAAAAAAAAAGGAATTTTATACGTACGCACTCATATTAATAAGCGTATAAATATTAAAATCACCTGTTTGTGCACATGCCATCAAATCTCTTTTGTTTCTTATGATGGAAATAGCATATTTTTGTACTGGAGTTGGCTTTGCATATCCACACAACTAAAATTAAAAAACAAGTACGTATATATAGTTCAACGAAAATTGCTAATAGTTCAAAGTAACCTTTTCCTTTGCAACTCAGTGCTGGAAAGATTTAAATTTAATTCTTCATTATAGTTGAACGCTCCCTCATTTTAAAAGGATAGCCAAATCATAAAAAATTTGTCAAGTTCTTGAAAAGAAACCTTCAACTACGTGTCCCAAAAAAGGTAACGGACTTGATCAAGGCTAGCAGCGAGAATTTTGCTCAAATATATCTAAAGTGAATTTAAAGTGGTCCTCGATAGTTAACTTGAAGATAAACACCTTGTTTGTTGATATCAGTGCATTGTGAGTTGGAATGATAATTTTGAAAATTCAAATTTGCCTGCCACTCAAAGCCAGAGGTTTTAATTTTGGCTTACATTCTGAAAAAAATCGTGTTGTAGGATTTCCTGAATCACGGTGGTGTTCCAGACAATTTACTTTGCTTTTGAAAACCCTTTTGAACAAGGATTCCAAAAAGAATCTTGAAAATCAGTTGTCCATGACAAAACTTTTTTTAAACTCAAATGGCTGTTTCATTTTGGTAAATTTTTGGAAAAATTTCGAAAAAAGATAAATTACTTCATAGTGGCTGCATCAATAAATAAGCGTTTAATTTTTAGTTTTCGGATTTCTTTCTGGGTGTGTTTCCAAGCACAATTAAATTTATTTCGTAAAACGCTATGATTTAGGAGATCTAAAGACGCAGTTTAGATGAAAATCTAAACCTCTGGTTTTGGATTGGAGGCAAATATGAACTTTCAGAATTATTATCTCGACTATCCATGCTCAAATAATAACAAACTAGGTATCAATTTTTAAGTTGGCTACCGAGAAATATTTTAAATATTGCTTCGACAAAATTTGAGTTCACCCGGTATGAAAATTTATATTGTGGAACTTGCTGACAGAGTTTTCTTCTAATAAAGCGAGTACTAGAGCTATGCCCAGACTAAGACATAATCAACATAAATAAAACATAAAAGTAAATAGTTTCATACCTTGATGTTTTCCATCAGAATTTCTCCCATAACACACTCTTGAAACTGAATTGAAAAACTTAGTATTAAAAAGACCTATGGATTTCACGCTATAAATGAATAAAATGTTCAAAGTGGCCCTAATATGAGGAACCATTTCATTTGCAAATTTACTTTCTTTTCAAGAATAAATTATCCAACTTCGTGAGCAAAATACACAATTGAAGAGATTCAGCCATTAAAAAAATATGAAGGAGCTAAATCAACCTGTGCTAAATATACATGGAATTCAATTCAAATAAACACACACAAGTGCAATTAAAATACTTCCTGTGATCACATGAAACCACAGTCTTACTACGTGATCCCTAGTTGACTCGCTACCTAGTTTAATTTAGGTTTCAAGTATCACAGAAAAGTGGCCATCAAAATTTGTCCAGTTTTTTGTGAGACCTAGTTGCAAGAGACCAGCAGCGAAACCTAGCAGCGAAAACAAAATTAAATATGCAATCTAAATATATGCAAAAAGAAAATTATGGCGGAAAAGGAGCATGGTAAATCAAAGGAACCTCCTACCAACGATTCACGCAAAATAGCGTGAATGTACTAATAAACAATTTTAAAACGCAACATATGAATTCTCGTTGAAACGAAATTTCTAATTAAATATTGATTACCTTGGTATGTAAGCAGATTTATTTAGCAGATGGTAGTCATATGGCACAAATGATTTAAAATTCAATTAAATTCGAAATTTCGAGATTTCAGTTAACCAAGGATCAAAATATAAGGGCAACAGATCACTTTGATTTTGGTCAGAAAATCTTTCGAAAAAATGAATAAAAAGCCTGGAAATTACTGCTATAGAAACTTGTAACAAAAATATTGTATACTGTGCTTTCGTTATGAATTTCTCATCCTCAAATATACACCTATATGAAAATAATAACCCATACACGGTATAGCGTGGGGCCATTTAGCATTAGCTTATGTCACAAATTGAAAGTATTCATGTGAAAGACTGTGCCATTAAAACTCAGTCAACCTTTATTAAGCATATTACACTGAACAAAGCCTGTTGATAACGTTTATGCTGTTAAGAAAAGCTATCAATGTCTCGCATTTCGAATGTTCTATTTGTGGACATGGACTGACTTAAATTTAATGGTTCATGTTCTTAACTATGTGGCTCCTGTTCCTAACTAAATATTGTTGGTGTTCCTAACTAAATATGGTTGGTGTTCCTAACTACATGGTTCGTGTCGCCTTGTGTTTCAAAGAGTGTGGTTTGTATTCATATGTGTTCTCAATTATATAACTCGTGTTTGTTCCTGGTCCTAAATACAGGGCTCGTGTTTGCTCATGTTCACTGGTGCTCATTCTTGTTCCGACCTGTGAGATGTTTTAGATAAGACCTCTAAAAAGAGCTATAACAATATTAAAATGACAGTGTTAAAAGACATTAATGGCATGTTTTCGATATTTCTACTGAAACGTAAAATTGAGATGAAATGTTGTGAGAGCAAATAAATACCTCAATACCAGTTTAAAACAGGTGCGCAGTTTATCACCTAATTTCATAAAAGCTTCATTTCCTTACTTAAGTTAAATTATCTGGATTAATGAAAACCTTTGGCACATCAAGTCCATCAAAATCTTTCAATAAAAGGATTTAAAATACTGCTTACTGATTCAATATGTTGCGGACAATCATTTCCTGATGCTTCAACTGGGATATCTTCATACTTGTCAAAGTTGATTCCAGTAGAACTATTTCCAAAAAGATCCCTTGAAGAGAGAAAAAACACTTATAGTGAAGAAAAAAAACAGTTGTCCATGTCATGTCGTCTCAAATTAAAAAAGTGTGTGCCAAATAAACCCAAAACTGCGACACGCAATTTCTGCCTGCTGTTTTGTCTGAAATTTATCCCGCTTATAAAAAAATTTAATATATATTTCTCAGGTGATATAAATTACGTTCCAATTTTTCTAATTGGAGGAATTTTCGATTTCAACTTGGGTGCCACTTTTTCTGGGACCTTAATCTTTAACAGTTCATGCAGCATTAAATATATATATCTATATTTAAATGTTTATTTATTTATGTATTTATATTCACACTCTGATGAAGACACAAGTCAGAAAGACACATGTATGCTTATTAATGAAATCATATATATTCAAGATTTTTTCTTTTTTGCATCCGAATTTTTATAGTATCTATTTTATTGTTCGTATCTTACCAACCAATATCTATATATAAAAAAATATATGGTAGAGGAGGATGCAAAAAAACGAAGCAGACACAAAGTTTCAGGATTTTTTCAAATTATTAAGCAAACTGAGGCCTTTGCTATCATCAGAGTGTGACTAAAAATACTTTAGCTAAGAAATTTATACATAAAAGGAAGATGGAATGACTAATTCTGATGACGTCAGTTTAAAATTGCGTGTCCAGATCTGAAAAGTTTCTCCTCGTATGTACAGTGGCAAGTGTGTCCTGTTCGTTGCAAGTGTGTCAACTACGTGACACACAAATAAGCGAATAGGCGCCTAGGACCACGCCTCCACGAGAAGGCAGCGCTGTACGTCATGAACTCAGCATTCATGCTGTCATCTTCTGGTCAGGGGGATTACACCATAAATTCTGAAATAACCAAAGCAATTTTTGTTTTTCAAGAAAGATGATGACGATGATAAAGTATTTATGCATTTCAAACTCGATTTTCCATGAACATACCAATTTTCCATGCACATGGGAAACGTTTGTTTTCCCACAAAAGGAAATATGTTAATCCAATCCAGGAAAATCTTTTTCCTGCCTTTTAGATAAACAAGAACAGTCCTAAACATTGATTGAATTTCGAGCCAATTCTACTAAAAACCATAACAAAAGTATGTTTATTTCTCGATTTTTGATATATTTTGCATCCTTAACCTAACTGAAAACCCTTACATAAAAATAGACCAAAATTGAAATTCGAGTTCAGTGATAAATAATTTCATGTACCCATTTTGTTAGTGCATTTTATTATAATTAATATTAGTTACCCATTTTGCTCAACAAAATATCTTGAATTAGCATTGATTAAAGTTATGGCCGATCTAACCTGCAACCCAGAGCCTCCAAAATAAAGATAAAGATGAAAATTGAAAAAAATAAACACTTTCAAAAAAATAAGAAGGAAATCAATATTTTTCTTGATCTTTTTTATCTCAAGCTCTGGATTTCAGATAGGCTAATCATTTTCACATATTTTTGATGTAAATTAACCATTTTCACCTCTAAATTGAAATCAAATAAGATCTATCAAAAAATGTTTTTATTTTAATTTAAAAATTTTAACTTGTTGTAAGTAAGTAAGAAAAATAACGCCATAGTAACTTAAAGTTTACAATCTAAAATCTAAATTAAACGATAAAATGTAATACATGAATGTTAAAATTAAATCGAAATCAAAATATAAAATACATAATAAGTTTAAAAAAAACGAACCCCTAAACTAGAATGGCAAAGATGGCATTAAAAGATTGGAATACCTTGTTTCCATAATTGTGTTTTGGGGGGTGTTCGGCTACCTGATTCTCTCTTTGGCAGAGGGAATTACTGATGTACCAGTTAATTTTCTCAGAACAGTACGATTCTGATGGCACTGTGTGCGAAACAATTTCATTCATATTTGTAAGTAAATTTAGGGATGGTCTTAAGTTTCACGACAATGCTGCATAAAATCATTCATCCAGTACCAGAGACATAAGATGGGGTGACAGGGTTATGGTACCATGGTATCATATTGGTGGTATCTGGTACAATATTTTGCAAAAATGGTGAAACCTGGTACTATGGTATTATGTTAATGAATGATGAACAGAAAAATACCTCGCAGACTTGAAGATTTCATCTCCCATATGTAAGAAATTTGCAAATTGACATTTTTTTTACATATTTAAGATAAATAAAAGCGCAGCAACGCAAAAAGGTAAAGAGCAGTGTGGTAGAATTTATAATAACTACCTATGATTACAATTATGGTTATTAATATTAATTGTATCTCTCGCAGCAACTTGGAATTGCTCAATGTCATAAATACGTAGATTTTAACCCTTATCCTACCGGGCTATTTTTGCACCCCCCCCCCCCCCCCTCACGTATGAAAAAGTGTATTCCCG
>JAYJMH010084750.1:0-32152 GCA_036873815.1 Phacellophora camtschatica | reverse complement strand
ATTTTACTTTTTGGTATTGTTTTGGGTTATTTTTATATTGGAGCCCCCCTTGTTATTTTAGTGGCACTACATTACTGCTTGTTTGCCAAAATCTACTATGTAATTCCTGAGCTATACTGAAAAAAAGCCAACGTTAATGACTTTCTCAAATCCATCATGTAGTATTTTCAGCAGATGCAACCGAAACCCTTCACTTTTGGTTTCATTGAGTATAATTCTTATTAGGTAGATTTTGGCAAAAAAAAATAATCAAACTATGAACTGAAGCCTCTTAATTCAAGCACTAACAAAATTATCAAAGCTCCTCAACAGCCACTTTGCAAACATAGGAACATTATGACCCGATATAAAACTTACTTTTTGATGTGGCATTTTAAATCGCTGGCATCCGCAATATCGGAAAAGAAAGTATTGCAATTTATCCACCGTGATTTTTCTTTTTGATGTTGCTGCAAAAAAAAAAAAGATTTAAAAGCCAGAGGTCGCTAAAATCGGGGCCTCTGGGAAAGGCGGTTGCTGGCACAAATTTGATTCAGGCACATTGCGCATGTGCATATGTAGATGTCCCAGAAATGTACAATGATTTATCCCAAGCTAGAACGGTCATACAGGGACGAAATGAACTTTTCTACCCCTGCCCAAAACATTTTTGGCTTCCCTAATTTCATGATATACATATTGACGTCCCAAATTACTTACCGCCATGCTAAGTATTAAATTTAAAGTCGTCATTGCGAATGAGAGCTGAGAAATTTATCTTTTTAAAATTATTCGTTGTTCTCCTGGTCTTGTTGATAGCCTTAAGTTTTGCCACACGATTCGTATTTTGTCATTTCTTGCTTCAATTTACGTTCAGTACTGATACCAGCAGTCTTGCTATTACAGTTAATTTCAATTAATATAGAAACAAAAACACTCGTGAGCGAATTTACCTCGGATTGATCCTTGCATAACTTCCAAATATTTAGCCTTTGGTCCACCGAGCAGGATACCATAACATCGAAACTAATAAGTTGGACACCTTGAGCAAAGCAAGAAAATCTATCACGTCAGAAAGAATACACAAGTAAATTACTTCATGAACAATAATGAAAAAATCAAATAAATACGGTTATTTAGCGATATATGAAATATAAACAAAAAAGTCTCAAAAAATAAATATCGTAACATTTATGTTATATAAACTTTTTAATTTCATTTTTCAGTATCTTCTGAAAACGTCTTGAGAATTTTAGCTTAAAGATTTTGAAAAGAAGCTACTCTTTTGCGTAGGCTTTATTGAACGAAGATACACGGGCCTTAAGAAACTAGAGTTGTTGTTCTTTCCATTTTTCCTTTTCCCCGTGAAATTTGTGTTTACTCCCTTGTATCCATGCGCCCCGTAAACGTGTCAGTAGGGACACAGAGGACATGTGCACACAGAGAACATTTACACAGAAAAATGACTCATGTTTCTTAAAACCCATGGGAGATAACGCCTAGATAGAAGTAAATTACCTGTAACAGTCGAATAATGTGCAAAGATGTTGTTGTCCTCCCAGATGACGTCACAAGTAAACTTTTCTTTGCTTTTCTTCAACGTAAATTGCGTTGTGAAAATTGAGTTATCATCTCCACCACTTGCAAATACAATTTTAGTGCCTGCAATATCAGGAAATGGGAAATAAATTCAGCGGAAGTATTTAGAAAAATATTTATAAAGTACGTGAAACAAAACAGTTGATGGTTATTACCAATATGTTGATGGTTATTAGTCATAGATATATTAGTTGATGGTTATTAGTCATAGAGATATTATCATAATTTAGTCATAATGTAAAATCATATGAAAGAAACATCTTCGTCTTAGCTTTTTCACCCCTGGATTTATTTTCAATCAACAGGCAAATCTTATCCAAGTTTCAGTTTGCAGGGGGTAGCATATACAAACTAACTATTTGAAAAAGTAAACTTATGTTGAAATATCTTAAATTAACACATTTCTCTGTTAACATCTGCCTCCTGGAAATTTGACGTTTTACGCAGATTAACAATAGATTATATGTCCTTCACGGGTTGAAAGGGTTCAAATTTAACGTAGAAATTCATGTCTAAAATTACCAACAATTAACCATTTTTCAGTAACAATCTTTAAAAAAATTTGAATTTGCAAAATAATTGTTTACGTAATTTGAAGAAAATGCTACAAAAATTCCACAGGAAGCAATTCAATTCATTCAAAAACGTGATATAGAATATGAAATAGAACAATAGGTTAATCAAGGAGAACAGTAGGGAATAGAACAATAGTTTAATCAAGGGAGAACAATAGTTTGAGGTTGAAAAACAAGTTTTTAAAGATGGCACTATCAGTTAATATCCGTCATCTCAAACTGTCACGGGAAATTGAAATCTGTTCAAAACAGGGAATGTTCGAATCAACGGGCAGTCAAGATAGCGGATGTTAACTGAATTCTACTGTAGTTTGAAAGACAAAATGTTCATAATGGTTACCCGTGGAATCAGATATGACGTCAACAGAGTGAACACCAGACTGATGGCCATTCCAGACACGCATTGGTTCATGGGATACATCGCACAATGAATCAGAAGCGTGAAGCTGGTCACTTAAAAAGTAATTACTACATTGAGTTGTTTTTTCTATTCTTTGGTTCTCTTTCGTGAAAAAATTATCCCCGACCTTATAACTTTTTTCATTTTCGGGCTGTTTGGAAAACTCTAAGCCATCGTCAATGGCCGTCTTTTGACATATTTTTCCAGTTTCATTTTCTTTCGTTCCCGGATCTCTACGCCTCAGCGCAAACAGACAGTCATTGATATCCCATAATGCTATTCGGCCATCAGTTGCTCCAGACAATAAGAAGTTGTAACGATGCGATTCAAAAGTAAAATGAAAATGGCGGATTACTTGAACGCATCGAGAGTGCCAGCTCGTTGCCATAAGCAAGACAAATGTTTTTGTAGTACTTGAAAAGCCATACAATCTACGAAAAGGAAAAAGATTGATAGTTTGTTCAGAAAAATATTAAAAAATTTGTAACATAAAAAGCTAGCATAATGAAATCCATACAAATTCTTCAGAACACAATCACATGCTCACCCTGGGCTTGCAATAAAAACATTTACCACATTCAATAAACATCAACAACAACAAAATTGATATATTACACGAGTCGCTAGTTCGCTCCCCCGGCTAATATTTCTCCGCTAAAATGAGGGAAGCGACAACGAAAACAACAACAACTAAAAGAGTAAATAAAGGGAAACTATGGGCCAGTCAGGGCACAGACCATCCTCAGATACATGATAAATATTATTTGTTCTTAAAATACATATTTCAAAATACGTTTTTAAAGATGATGGACGGATACACAGGGCTCTACTCTACTAACTCACTCAACGCACTCACTCACTCTAAAAATAAACCGCAGTTATGTAACGCAGCACAGCGCAGCGGGTCTGGAACATGAATCTTTGAAAATAACTACAAGAACAAATTTGATTGGAGGAGCAGCTTTGATTAGTTTTAGATTGGCCAGTCCCATGCCCCCAGTCCCCTGGCGTATCGCCGCTTTTAACTCCGTTGATTTATATTGAGAGCAAAATGTGTAATCATTATTTGTCATACGTCTAGAGATTGCTTGAGCCCTTATTTACACTGATAAAATGTCCATTGAACTTGTTTTGAGAATCTAGCTACAGAATACAAGCACTAGCCAAATTAGACTGACTGAAACCTTTATTTCTTGCAAAAATTACCCTGCAGATTTCACATACCTCATAAACCCGTCAGAACATGCCACTGCTATGCAATATGCCCACGGTCGCAACGAAGCATCCTCTTCGTCCAATGAAATAACTTCCAGAGACAAATATCGGAGATCATCTGAGTTCAGCCAATCAAGTCGCTTTGATTTATTTTTCATTGAATTGATTGGTGTTCCAATTTCTGCCAACAATGATAAATTCACGTGACAAGTGTCACGAAAGAAAAGTCTATGACATTTAAGCGATGTACGACTCCCACATGTGAACAAAAGATAGGCCTTGTTACACTCAAGAGCAGGTTCATCTTTTTCGTTGGTATTTTCACTGTTTTCTTGCACAATATTTTTAAGTTCGTTTTTTCCTTCTGCTGACTTCATCTTCCATTCATCAATATGTTTGTCTTCAGCAATAGCGATGCATCTCACACTGCCAATATGTCCCTCTAGGGTGTGGATGATTTCCAATTTTTTTGTTTTCATATTAACTTTTCAAGTCAAAGCAAAAATAAAGTCCTGATGAAAATATTATTAGTTTGAAAAATCTAAATGTACTTATATAACTATTGAAGTCAATTTCTAGCGAAATACATTTTAGTTAAAAAATGTGAAAACACAAAAATACCTCATCCATCCGCAATACCTTAGCCCCTGCAGATACATGTATTTTTATAAGAAACTCCTGGTGAAACTCACGAAAAGTTAAGAAACTTTTACTAGTGAATGAAAAATTGCTAAGAAACTTATGATTACATAATGTTTAACGATTTAAATGGAGTGGACATGGTGTTAGATGATTGATTCAGTGAAGACTTTTTATCTTGTACACCCAGCTTTTGTAATGTTTTTGTTGAAAAAAAAGATGCATAGTAAAAAAGGGAATTTGTTATATACAATTAAGAAACTTTTAAGAAACTTTTAATAGTGAAAATAGTCAAAAATGGTCCAAAATTCAGAAACTTTCACCTCAAAAACTTGCATTTCATTAAAAAAGCAACAATGTCTTGCTTAAAAATAATGGCTTGCTTCCATGCATATATATATATTTACCTCGATATTTATAGCATGCAGTTTGTTAAAAATTCCCGGAAAAGGATACAAGAAGAAATTTTCACAAGAGTATCTTCACTCCCAGTTGCAAGAATTAATTTTCTTTCATCTGCAAAAACAAAACGCGAAAAAGTCAGCCTACAAGAATTCACAGAAGACGAGCTACAAACAGTAATTTCAAAGGTAGGTGTAGAATGGGAAAACCGTTTGTCAAATATTCCACCCCAAATTATTGAACAATATCAAGTAATTTAAGGACAATTACTGTATTACTTGACATCCAACAAAAATCACAAATTTAATTATCTGATAGCTTGTCGTGATTTATGACATATTAAAACATGAAATAAAAATAAAGAACTTTTAGTATAACTAATTTTGAAAAATAGTAACACTTTACAATGCTGTTTGTTAGCCGAGCCGAACAAAAAAGTTATGAACGTTGAGCACATCCATAGCATGACCAATGTGCTTTATTTGGTCTTTGCTCAACTTTTTGCTCAACAAAAATTAGCGAAAAAGAACATGTACATAGAACGGAAGTTTTATAATCTGCGTAACGGCCAAAGTTACTTAAAAACTGCTTAAAATGGAAATTAAATAAACCATTTTGTACTATCATTGTTTGTATTGAAATACACAATAACGTGTATTCTAATAATGTGTGTATTTTAAAACAAACATTCTTTAGTATAGAGTTCTTTATTTAATTTGTATTCTCAACATCATTTGATGTATGAAACGGAGAGCAAGATTTGCTTAAAATGTTGCTCGTATAGACGTTTTTTTATAAGAAACATTTTATGAGAAACTCACTGGTGAAACCCATGAAAATATTAGAAACGGTACTAGTGAATGAAAAATTGCAAAGAACTGTTTTGAAATTTTTAGTGAAGATTACATAATGCTCAATGATTCTAATTGAGTGGACTGATTCAGTGAAGATTGATTCTGATTTTGGATGATTGATTCAGTGAAGACGTTTTATCTTGTAAAATATTTACCAGTTTTTGTAATGTTTTTGTTGAAAAAAAGAATGCACAATAAAGAAACGGAATTTTTTTTATACAATTAATAAACTTTTCAGAAACTTTTACTAGTGAAAATTGGTCCAAAATGGTCAAAAAGTAAGAAACTTTCTCTAGTAGAGCCTTAGCCAGGTTTCTTATAAAAAAACGTGTATTCTCAGTCTCACCATCACTCGACGTATGAAACGCAGAACAGTATTTGCTTAAAATGTTCCTCATATACATGTGGCTTTTATGACACTCTAACCTTATGATATGTTTTGTGATATTTTTATCCGAATGTTGAAAGGTAATAATTCGTAATAATACCGTAATAATTCGATTAAGCCCCCTCTCGAATAAGCCCCCCTCTCCAATGTGATTTTTAAATAAGCCCCCCCCTCTCGAATAAGCCTATCCTATTTTGTCAAAGCAGAAATTGAACAAGTTCCCCTCTGATATTCTCTCAGATTCGGTAAGAAAGACAACACATTGGTTATGAAATTTCCAGAATTCTTTTTTGTACTACCATACCTATGTTTAGTTTCATGCAAGGTAACTTTTTTAGGTAATACTCATACTTTTTTACTAGATAATGCTCTCAGGGAAGCTGACTTCTAAATAACCCACCCTTCTCGAATAATCCCCCCCCTACCAAAGGTCGAGTTTTGAATAAGCCTCCCCCACCAGGGCTTAATCGAATTATTACGGTATTCAGTTTAAAATCTAAACTCTTATCTTAACGTATCTTAAAACATGACAACTGTCATCATTCATGACACATTCAATCAGCAATTTCTCGTTGGGTTGAATTGAAAGAAAAGTAGCGATGCCGTCAAACAATATATAACATGTATTGGTGTGCGTGCGGGTGTACCCTGAGTGCCAGAATTTCAGTAAAAAGTCTGGTGCCCATGGTAGTTTGGATGATTTGATCATTAAAAGTTGCTTCAACTACTTAAATGAGCTCAATATTAAAGCACACAACAAGACGACTAATTACTGTCAAATATTGAAACAAAATAAAAATTCTTGAATCAAACCAATAAATAGGAAATGAGAAAGCCAATGATCATGTGTCAAGCTCATGGACCACCAAAGATTTCCTGATTAAGTAGGATTACGAGCTTTAAAATGTGATAATTCCTAGTTTTATATGATCTGCCTTGCTTTCAGAAATGTTTGACCTCTTGGAGAGTCAGTTCGCATTTGGTTAAAGGAATAATAAATCAAATAAATAAATCAATTATTGTTCAAAGTAAACATAACATGTATTGGATTGTCTTCATTAAAGTAATTGAAAATTAAATGACGACACGGATGACTATCACACAGCCTCCAATGAATGTGTCATGATTGTCTCGTTTTTTCTCAACACAATACTGACCAAATGAGTCTGACAAAAAGTTTCAGACCAGTTGGCTAAATATTAATTTTTGAACAGTTATGTTAATATCATTGATAAACTAAAAGTATTGAGTGTTGCAGATGCTAAAAGCGTTCACTTTACGAAGCTAGTTACGAAGCTAGTTACGAAGCTAGTTACGAAGCTAGTTACGAAGCTAGTTACGAAGCTGGTTATGAAGCTAGTTACGAAGCTGGTTACGAAGCTGGTTACGAAGCTGGTTATGAAGCTAGTTACGAAGCTAATTACGAAGCTGGTTACGAAGCTAGTTACGAAGCTGGTTATGAAGCTAGTTACTAAGCTAGTTACGAAGCTGGTTATGAAGCTAGTTACGAAGCTGGTTACGAAGCTAGTTACGAAGCTAGTTAGGAAGCTAGTTACGAAGCTAGGAACCTGCTTTACCAACTACCCTCTATTGCAGGAAAACAAGAACTGCTTTGTTAATTCTTGATCTTCTATTCCTTTGGGGACCGGTTATAAAATATGGCGAGGGGGGAAGGAGGAGAAATTGCGAGGGGGGAAGGAGGAGAAATTGGAGTCTTGAAATTTTTGGAGACCTGTGTAAGGGGTCTGCAAAATTTTCCAGCATCAAGAGGAGTCATTCAAAAGAACGAAACGAGGCTTACGTATTTGGACGGAAATTTAAAGCAATTCCCTAAAAACGAAGTTGAAGTTGAAATCTTCAGTCAAAGTCGTACCAAATTGATCAAGTGATTATAAGCATAACAAAAACTTAATGCCCAAAATCAAGTTTAAAAATCCGTTTAATGAATCACTGTCTAAATCTTGAAAACAGAGGATATAATAGATGATTTATAGTATCTAATAAAAATAATGTAAAAATTAAATGAGATTTGAAGCGTAGTAAACCCCATTAAAGTGGCACGAAAAAACCCTAATTAACCCATCATAAAATTATGTAGCACGCAAATTCTAATTTAGTTGTAATTTAAATCCAAAATCTTTCAAACTGCTAGTTAATTAATATTCGAATGAAATCCGTAAAAGGATAGTCCATTGTGTAATTTCAAATTTTATGTTTCCGCAAAACAATGCATGAACATGGTTATATAACCAATGCTTCTACTGGCAAGCAACTAGTTAGATATTTTCCCAGAAGAGAGCGGTTGTAACGAGTTAGATTCTGTTTCTGTGTTAAACCACAAAAGACTACAGTCGTACATTATGGCAAAGAGGAAAGAGGAGAGAATCGTTGCAAATGGCAAAAAATACTCAAAGCCTCCTCCAAGCTATCCCGGAAAAGAGAACTCCGGTTTCCATGGTGATGAAGGCGAAACCCGAATAGGTAAATCGTATATCAAAACAAACGAGTGGGAACCAAAAGACCACAATCAAAGCAGAAATAAATATGACTACAAGACGTCCTCTGATCCTATGAAATCTATTTGCTTATGTTCTGTCTCAGTTTACCCTCATTACCACAAAGAAACTATGATAGATAAGAGTATTTATGATGAAATATTGATCATCGATCAAAAAGAGTTACAAACTAAACAACCAATAAGAAATAAAAATGCAAGACTCAAAGGCCAATGCCTGCGCATATGCCGATTTCTCACACTGATTATCATAGTTCTTGCAGCAATGGCATGTGCACTTTATGGCACTGTACATTATTTCACCGTGAACAAATCAAGAGATGCTTTGATGAAGAATGGAGACGTGAAATTAGTTTGGTATTCGACGTATTTTTGCGAAAAAATAAAGGCTGACAAAGTCGACGTTGAAAGAAATTTAATCGTGTTGCAAAAAAATTCTGGTTCCGTGACGAAATTCAATTACAATGTTACACGAAATATAGAATTACGTCCATTACAAAGGTTCGAACACAACTATTACGCCATCGAGCAAGGAGTCATGAAAATGAGAATTCAAAGCAATGGAGATGTGGATATTCTCGTGTTTGATGACAAAAACAAATTTGATACATGGAAAAGCAATAGAGCTTATGCTTCATATAGCTTTAAAAGAACTTGCTGCAAATCTAATGTGATTGGGAATTACCCCTTCAAGACGCAACAGGATAGACAAACATTTTTTGTTATTAACAATGGAGGGGCAAAAACTGTCAAAGTAAATCTGACATTGTCGTTTGAAAGAACATTTCTAGATTTTAAGAAAAGCAACATACAATGTTCTACAGGGAAACGAGAAACATGCAGTGTTCCGATCGCATTTGCTTCTGAAAGCAAAGTCATCCTTGAGATACCACGAAAATCAACAGTATTTGATCCAAGAAAAATAAAATGGAGCTGTGAGGCCCGTGTTTGGTTTTATGTTCTGGTTTTTCTCGGCATATTTTGTCTGATAATCATCATCTTATTCATCGTTTATTTCATATTCAAATTTTGCTTTTGCGATCCTTGCTGTTGTTGTTTTTGTTGTTACATAGTTTCAAAAGACAAGAAGGACCATTCTCGTGTTATTCAGTATCACCGTTCAGCGTCGAAGAGGAGCAGCGACGATGGAAAATTTAGGCCAACGACACCAAAAGGACCTAGGGCAGAGTACATGAGAGAAAACATGCGCAGAGACTCTGATTCATCGATCATAAAAAGACCACTCACTACTCCCGATACTAGTGATATCGACGAACATAGCTTAGCCCGATCACACAGGACGAGCAGCTCTAATAGTTCAGAAACGACAAGGAGTGCACTCAGTACGCAGTTATCGCGGGGGCGCAGCAACAGCAGCGTTAACATGGATGATAGTTATGATCAACTGCCAACTCTTGAAAGAAAACGAGCGAAAAAACACAGCAACATCGAAACTACGCGTAGCATGGGCAATGAAACACGTAGCATAAGCAAGAATACACATAGAATGGGCAACAGGACACGTAGCTTGGGAAATGGAATTGTTGTTGTTGACATTTCCGACAACTTTGATGAATTTTACGCTGATCCAAAGAAAATAAGAGAAGCAAAAAAGAGGAATGCAAGAATAAAATCAGGAAGAGGCAGGACACATTCTGAGAGCAATCAACAACAAAGTTATGATGACGAATTAGCCCTTCGACTTCAAAAGAAAAGAGAAGAGTTTTCTGACACAGAAGACGAGTCTGAGGAAGATGATTCGATTTACGATGTGCCGTTAGATGTGCTAGACGGAGGAGAAAAATATGCAGAAGATTCAAATGGTGATGATGATGATATTTACGATGAAGTTTACAACGAAGAAGATGAAGAAACTTATGACGTAGTTGGCTTACAAATCTCTGAGCCGTCCAAGTCAACAGCAGATGTAATTGATAATCTACCTTTAGGCCCATCAGGTGCACCCCCTGCAGCGCCACCGAAATCTGCAGCAAGTCTAAAAGGCAAACCAGGATTAAAGGGAGTTATGAATCTGGAGAACATTGAATTCTTAAAAAACGGTATGACAAGAAAACGTGTAGAAAAGCTGCAAACAACAAAATCAGATGCAACGCACAAAAAACATGATACAACGAGGAAACATGATACTTCAAGCAAATATGATACATCGAGAAAACACTCCTCTCCAGTGATGCCAAAGGTCATTGTACTGAATTCAAACGACCAAAGAAAAATTGAGATCTACAGTACATATCAAAGAGGAAAGAAAAGAGAAAATCAACAACACAGTAATGGAATGCGCAACAGAGCAATAAGTCTTGATTCTGGTTTGGATAGTATTGATGGAGAGAGGCGACAGCAGAAATATTCAACACCAGTAGATGTTCAATTTTAACAGAAATAAACACAAACATAATTTTGTTTAATTTACATATTTTTTGGAGGGTGGTAAAGGAAGGGGGTCAGGATCACAAATCAGTTTTAAATTAAAGGGAATTACGATTCACAGAAAACCCTTTACCACCTTCATTTTATTTAGTAGTACTTAAAAAAAACTGAAAACATTTTAGTAAACTTTTCATAGCATTTTAATTATTATATGCTGAGAATAAAAGTAAAAACGAGAAAACGGCAACAAAAAAATCCGCTTACGAAGAACCACCATATGAGAAACATGCTTGGAAATCCTTGTATTGATAGATTTGCTCGAAGGCTATATCGAACTATGCTACGAAATTTTTAGTATTTTCCACTTCGAAGTAACGTTGCAAAAAGGTTGTTTATTATAAGCGGGTTCTTACTGTAATGTAGTGTAACATATTTTCTGGCATTCCAAAGAAAATTTTCGGTTATTGACTATGAATCTTGAGATCAAATATCACAATATTTCTGAAATGTTATTGCCTTTATTGCAGTTATAAATATATACCAGCTTTCGTTGAATTTTGTATGAAATTTCAAACTGCAGGTTGATCAAGCTTTAAAAAATAAAATTTCGGGAAAAGATGCTAAAAAGATCAAGTCAACGCTATGTAAAGCAATGTTTCGCCCCATTATTCAGGGCGTCTTATGAGCAAGAGCAAGATTAGAAGAAGCCATGTATGCCCATGAGTTTTAGAACACAATTAATGTTGTTCGTACAACCTGCTCTTTACTGTGTCCTATCATGTGAAACAGTTGCGCTTTCGCTGCGAGGCCTTTTATACGCCAAAGGAGCAGCCTCGCGAGAGAGATATAAAAGAAATTAGCCTCGCAGCGAAGGCGCAACTGTTTCAAAAGATAGGACATATATAGGCTCGTTAAAAATAATTCCAGTGGCCTACAAAAACAATAATAAAAACAGTGGCCCACCGAGGAAAGAAACAAGAAAATACAAACTATGGTATTATATTTACGGCTTGCGGTAGATAGTGTTTGCAGTACAGGAAGGTCCTACGTTTAAGAAACTCGTTTTTCCAGTTGAGAAACTCGTTTTCCCAGTTAAGAAACCGAAAATCGTTCTCCATGTTTTACGATTGTTCTTGTCAAAATTCAGGGTGTGAGTTTCTTATAAAGCGGCTTCTCAAAAGCGGGACTTCGCTGTCTGTAAAAGAACTCTCACTTTCGTTCGAATAACTACAAAATTGTATGTATTAACACAAATGCAGTAACACCAAATAACATGATGAAAATTCATTATAATGAAAAAGTTTATTTTACAAGCAATATTTAAAAAAAAGAAAGTAAAAAAATATAAAAATACTAACCAACATTTCCAATTTCTCCAAGAATTTGCAAACAAGTCAGTTCTCGCCCGTGTAATCCTTCCTGAAAATTAATTAATTAATTTTCAGGAGGTAAATGCATACAGATTTCTCAGTTAATTTATGCAATTTAAACGCAAGTTTATCTTTTGAATTAACTAAGTTTGCATGAGCTACCCCATGCAAAATAAAATATAGATACGATTTTACCTTTAATTTGAAACAAATCCGGGAATGAATTAAGTAATGCAAACAAATTGTATCCAAGTTGTAAAATGGTAAAATTAACTTTAGCCCAAGTTTTGAAATAAAAATTGATGTGTATTTGTTTTTCTTTTAACTACCTGGGAGATATTTTTTCAAGCACAAGAAACAAAACTAAATGTTGATAACTAATTAACAAACCTTTAATATTTTTTGATTTTCAGCGTTTGGAATTTCACATAGCATAATAGTAGGCCCCTTGAGGTACACAAACTTCGTCTGCTCCGCACACTGTGAGTGAAAAATGCAAATAATTAAAAACCACTCAAAGTATCAAGAATGAAATGCTTTGCATCAAATGGCAAAAAATTAAAAATAAACAGGTCTGATTGGCGAACTTGATTTTTTCTAAAACGAGGATTTTTTTCTGAAATTGGAATTGTTTGCAGACATGTAATCGAGGCAAACAAGACGTTTGTTGGCGTCCAACACTTCAAGGCTAGCCTACGCGTCTGCAAGCAGGCTATTCAAGGCCAATTAATGAGACACATGACACATATCATCTCTAGATATATGACAAATATTATTCGTTTTTGAATCCACATTTCAATCTAACTTTTTAAAACGAAATTCAAAGCAGTTACTTGTCACGTATCTAGAGATGGTGTGTGTCATTATCTCGGCTATGGTCTTACACCAATAACTATTCAATTTCCTAAGTACGCATGAAACTTAAATACTCACATTAGATGACATCAGTAAGTCCCACGATCTGTAGCCTCCTCCACAATTCACTTTTGTAATTATTTCGTTGTAGTTTGAGCTCCAGACTGCAAAATTTGATTGCTAAAATAAATATATATATATATATATATATGAATAGAACAAGAAACGATCTTGATCTGCGATAAGTATCTCATCAGATAATAAAATGAAACTCAAACAATATCAAGTTAAATTAATTAATGCGAAAAAAATATATACAATGCAAAAGATAGACAAGTATATATACAACAAAAGATATCCAAAGAGTCTCCCTATAAAATTGAATACCCCCCCCCCTCCCGCCTAACTCTGAAAATCTCCCGCGGTTTAAAAATATTTCCTCAAGTAAGATCATTCAATAAAAAAAAACGAGCTAAATACCATTCAATATTTCAATACAACTCTATCAATAAACCAAAATGGTGAAAATAAACCAAATTAAAAAATTTATTATCATTTACAAATACATATACTTCATCCACTTACCATATAAAATCCATAAACCAATATGTCATCATTTGTAAATAGCAACCCTTCAATCCAATCCATTCCTTTGCAAACCTACAAATAACAAATAACGAATAAGAACAATGACAATTTTCTTATATTCAATCTAAAAATGAACATACAAAGAGAACAGGGGTTACAAAAACCATACCACAAATAGCATATCAAGACATGGCAGCCTTGTGGGCTAGCATAGAGTATGCAACAATAACATTACATGTCCCTACACATGCTACGAACAATCTAAATAAGATGGAGTAAAATAAAAATAATTATTAGAAGAAGAATATGTTAAATACGAGAGAAAAGGAAAATAAATTTGTGGACTATTTACAATGTTCCAAAATGTGTAAGAAATTTATGTGGCCCTGAGAATATTCAAAATGTGGAAAATATACCTTTTTACGATCAAGAGTATCTAGCTGGCCATCTTCTTTCATGTGAAATTTTCTGAAAAATCCATCCCTCCCAGTAGTGTAGATGTATCCATTTACACAGAAAATATTTGTAACACCAGTTTTGCCATGAGCCGAAATAAAAGATTGCATTGGTTTTATCGGCTGCAAAAAGAAATACCAAACAATCTAGAACCAAAATTATGAACGTTTTACTTCACTTGATTTCCATATATTTTCAAAATACTTTGGAAGATGACAGTGTAAACAATTCAGAACGATGTATTGAATAAAATTTTATTGATAGAAATATAAATATTTTATGCGACCCAAGTGAAAAAAGCCTTATCTACTTGTAAAAATAATAAATCGTTTTTGCTTGTAGTACGTCGATATTGATCAATATTTTTTTTTTATTCGCCTCATGTACAAGTGAATATGATAAATCTTATTCGCGATGTTTAGAGCTTTGCTCTTCATCAGGTTCTTAACTTGAACCGCCTAAAGCAATATAATAGAGCAATTTGATTACTAAAAAGTAATTTTAATACAGTAAAAACCGACATATAAGAACCTTCCCATTTTAAGAGCCTACAGGCTGAAATACCTGCATCCATTTTAATCAAATTGAAAATCTGTTATCAAAATACTAAAGATATTTATAAAATTATAGACAGGTATTTACCAAGTAAAATGGATTGTTTTTTGTTCACCACCCCCTGAACTATTAAGCTAAAATATGATTTTGATTTAAGAAACTTACCAAGTTGAATTCAAAAATGTAGGTTCTTATCTGCGGGTTTTTACTATGCACATGTAACAAATGATAAAACGCACCAAAAAATAATCAAAACATCAACCTTCAAAGTGGCATCCATATCTTTCTTTACATCAAACATATGCAAAGATCCACGACGATCACCAATAATTAAAACAGTTTTAACGCTTTCCTCAGAATCAATTCCTTTAATGTTCATCAATGCACAAGCAACGGCCCATCTTTGTCTAGAATATGGCAATTCAAACAGTCCAATCAAATCAATATGAATCTCAGAATCAACAGATACCAGCTTCCAAAGAGACACTGCTCCATTTGGCCCACTTGTAACAATCAAAGGATTATTCTGTGTTTTTTCGGGTTCAGAATCATCGCATAATATGAAAACACTGTAAACTTTTTCATCGAAAGCTTGGATTTCTTTCCATTTCTTGTTGTCTGGTGTAAAGAAAACATATTCAATACTTTTGAAAAACAGTTAAATTAAACTAAATATTAAATTTTGGAAAAATCAAAGTTTCGAAAATAAAATTAAACTAGCAATTTATTTATTTAAAAATAGAACTAACAATTAAAGGAACGCCATTAATTTCCAGTTCATGTTTTGACATAAACTGCTTGCTTTAATGGCGACTTCGAAGTTCAAAAATTGAAAAGGCTCACTCATCAAACTCCTAAGCCAATGTTGGAGCAACCACAGGTTGTTTTAATGTCAAAACGTGGACTGGAAATGAATGGTATTCCTTTAAATTGACTTGAAAGATCACGAATTTTGATTTCCAGCTTTTGACAGGTGAACGTGTTTGGAGATGACTGGTTGATATCCTAAACTCTAAGTTTGGTCTTCGGACGTCGTTTTGAGCACAATTTGAGAATAGTAGCCTCATAAATTTATAGCTACAGCACTGCAAACGGAGATTGGTCAACTGGTATATTCTTGGTTTTTAATAAAATAACAAAAAGTTAAAATCATACCAACAAAAATAATTCTTAGTTTTCCCGTCAAAGAACCAACAACTGCAATACGATTTTTCCGGTCCACAGCAAGACAAGAATAATTGGCAAAATCTTCATGTTGAAACAGTTTTTCCCATTTAGTGTGTCCTGTGTCGTTGGTTTTGTGCAGGTAGTGCAAACAAAATCTTGGAAAAAGTAAAAAGTTGCTGATAAAAAAATTTGGGAAAAGAGCTTTACATAAGATTATCAAAAAAATTAGGAATAATTGCAAAACTTTACACGAAAAAAGAAAACTATGATATTTTTACGACAATAGAAATAAACAACAAATTGTTTATAAATAAAAGAACTAAATATAAACTAATAAATAAATATTTAAATAATATAAAAATCAAAATTAAAAATTAAATTAAATTAAATTAAAAATTTAAATTAAAAATTTAATGAATTTTAAGAATACAATAAATTTAAAGAATTTTATGAATTTTAAGCATCTTGACTTGAAACAAATTGAAAATTAGATATTTTGATAATTAACATTTTCAATAAATTGTTCTAAAAATATTGAAAAGTTGAACAGGAACTGAAAAAGAAAGAGAGATGCAATACATGGATTTTCTGGGCATTTTGAATATCCTCAAAAACTCAAAGCACATAATTCAGAATATTAGCTTTGTTAATATTCAAAACTAAATTTCTTTGTGTGGGTTTCTACTGATAATTTGAAAGAGGATACACGTTTGGAAGACAGAGCAGAGATAAGTTCGGTGATGATGAAGAACCGGGATGTATAAAAAAAAATGTGATATCGGGTCGAGCTGGCGTTCGAACGAAGTAAGAGGTAGGTAAGTGAATGAGTGAGTGTTTGAGTTAATGAGTGAGTGAGTGAGTGAGTACTATCGTTGCCCTTTTAGCTTACCCTTTATTTGTAATGATGACAAGTTCTGTTATCGTTAATGTTGTACTTAAGATGCAAACGTTTCGTGGAAAATCCTCATTACATTGTCTGTCTGGCAACTCAACATTGCAACAACGAACTAAAAACATAAAAACAAAAGTGATAAGTTGAATATTTAAACAACATTGAACAACGATAACAATTTTCTTCCATCTGGAAGATATTCATGAATGACGTTTTGTAAAACATTTTCCAGCATAGTAATTTATTTTAGTTATTTTAGTTACATTAAAAAAAAAAACAAATAATTTTACATCATGCCTCTCTATTATTTGCATACACAGATAATCAATAAATAGATTGATCAATAAAAATACCGAAGATACTGCTATCATGAAACTTTTATCAACAAAAGAAGCAATTTCTTGAAAAGGAACCTGAAATATAGTCCGTAACTTGTATGAATAACTTCAAAGTAAAGTTTTAAATATTCTAATTTGTAGAAAGGTTCGGTTAGTTACATCTTGAATTTATAATTTCAGAAACTTTAGAATACAAATGAACTGAAACTGAAAAGAAATTAAAATTAAAAACTCTTACGTAAAAGAATGAACATAATTACAATATGCCACATTTTCAATCTAATTAAAAATTTATCCAAGCAAAAATAGAATACCGTAAACCTGCTCTTCTATTGCTCTAAGGGTCACATTTTCCTATGAAACTGTATAAGCTCTAGGCTTATATTTGGAGGGTTACGATCTTTCGATTCTCTCTAAAAACACATTTTATAAAACTTACTATTTTTCGATATCACACACTTATCAAGTGACCATAACCGAATGCTACAATCGCCTCCTCCTGTCGCTATTTTTCTTGAATTTTGATCCACTGCCAAACTCCAAATACTCTTCCCTTAAATAAAAATAAAATGTTTCTGTTTAAATTAAATTCATTTCAACTAACGCGAGTCAACGGGCGATTTCAGGAGCTATCATACCGGGTGTCCCAAAAAGAAACTATCTCGGGTTGCAGGGCTGTAGCTCAAAATCCACGAGCCTGGCAATTTTAAATTGTATTCAAAACGACGTCCAAAGGGCTAACTTAGAGTTTGGGATATCATCCAGTCATCTGAAATCACATTTATATGTCCAAAACTGGAAATTAAAAAAGTCCTCATTCTTTAGCTTTCAAGTCAATTTAAAGGAACATCGTTCATTTCCAGTCCACGTTTTAACATAAAACCATCTGCCTGCTCCTATATCGACTTGGGGAGTTTGATCAGTGAATCTTTTCCAATTTTAAACTCCAAAAACTCCACGAAAGCAAGCAGATGATTCTTGAAAAAGATTGAAAACTCAATAATTAAGGCTATATTAATTTCAAGTTTGGACAGGTAAACGTGGTCGCAAATGGCTGGATAATATCACAAAATCTAAGTTTGTCCTTCGGACGTCGTTTTATACACAATTTGAGATTTGTAATCTCGAAGATTTTGAGAAACAGCCCTGCAAACAGAGACAGTTTTTTGGGTAACCTGTTTTACACATAAATAAAGACCTTTGTTTGAAAAGGTGCCATTGGAAGAACCCCAAAACGATATTCTTGTTTTATGGGCAAAAAAGCAAAGATAAAAATTTTGTAAAACAAAACTAATTAAAAGAAAAATGAAAAAATTAATAGGGTCACAGGAAAAACAAATGGTTAGCTATTATTTTGAAAATATTTCACGCTTCGACGATAATTGCTTGAATAAGTTTAATTGTGTGAGATTCTTTAAAAGCAATTGCTAATCGCTTGGAATTTTGCTTTTGGTAGAATTATATACTTACGTTTAATACGTTTGCGTAGTTATCGTTTGGTATTGAAAGAATTTAGCGATCACTGGAAACCTGAATCTTAAGCTTCTCACAATAATGTTGTCCTTGCTGCGAAAAAAAACTCTTCAATTCTTTATAATCAATAATAAAGTTATTCCGTTTTCTCTTGAAATGCCTGTGTGGGCTATCGGTACATGTAGTAGTTGGAAAAAAATCTTTTATCTGCTATCGGTACGTGTAGTAGCAAAAAAATCTTTAATTCTTGAATAAAATAAAGTGAGCTAACGTTACCTTTATGCCCAACAAACTTCTTGACAATCGTCGCATCTTCATTCCACACAATACAAGTAGAATCTTCTCCGATACTGACAATATAATGGCCAAGAAATTTTGCATCCCATACTCTTGCCTTATGTCCATAAAACACTTGTAAAACCTCTTCTTTAAGAATATCCCAACGCCGAATACTGCGATCATCAGATACAGATAAAAGATGGTTGCCATCTTGTGTGAACACAACAGAGAATATTACACCCTAAGGAAATAAAAATACAGAAAACCATTGATTGAATGGCCTATCACTCTGGCAGAATTGTATATGAAGGAAGAAATAACGGTGAAACTTAATGCTTGAATATCTGCATGCAGTATTTTCTTGCCTCTTCTCCACCATTCAAACTCTCTATTTATTTACCAATCAACTACTCAGTTTTCACAATAAAATACTCATTGAAACAATATAATTTCTTAAAAGGAATATTTAATTGGCTTCATTTAAAAAGATTTGACAATCAATTATCAAAGTATTTCGTGCACTTCATCTACTAAATTTCTAGTTTTTGCCAATAATTTGTTCATCGCAAAGGAAACGACTATGGAAAAATTAAAAGAACTAATAGAAAATTTTGAGGAGAAGAATTAATAGAAAATAGCAGATGATGGTTTTCATTACAAATAATCTTTTTATCTGCGTTATCAATTTAAAAAATTAGATTTAAAACGTTTCTTCGGACCCTTACATAAGTCAAAAATGTAAGGATGAAAACATGTTGTGGTTAAAGTCGTACTTAAAATCCAAACATTTCGTGAAAAATTATCGTAACTTTGTCTGCATGGGAACTCAACATGAGGAAGAAATTATTCTGCTTTAAATAACTTTATAAAGTTAAAGATGATTTAATCAACCTCGTGGCCTTTTAATCGTTTCCATACAGGTATGTTTGTAGCAGCTCCTTTTTCGCAATGAGTGATATCATGTTTCAAAGGCTTCCAAAAAAGCACTTCATTAAAAACAGTACCAACAGCAACAACTAATTCTTCTGCACATTTCCCCCAAAAAGATGCTGAATATCTTTATTGTGTTAAACATATAATTATCCTTTACAGTGTTATAAAATATCTTACAAAAGAAGAGATGCAACATGAATCTTTATTTATTAATACCATGAAAAATGATCAGTTTCTTCAGTATTTCAAAACATTGGAGAATATCTCCACCAATACACTTGCATTTTCTCCAAAAGAGGTCTCAAATTGTCCATTATTTATCAGGTTTGTCAGATAGGTTTGTCAATTATTTATCAGGTATATTATGTTGGTTTATCATTATTTATTTTCTCCATTGCAGGTAATCACATAGAGCTTTCCAATTATATCTCAATTGAGAACAATTAAATCAATTGAAAGCTCCCATATTGCAAATTTGGTTTCCTGAAAAAATCATATTGATGTACAGGATGATAAAGGATACAAAATACATTGTTCTGTGCAACTTGAAACTAGTGGCTTTTCATTTTTCTTCCAATTCCAAAGCAATACTTTATTTTCAGATGTGATAAGCGCAACTAAATCATGTTGGTTACTATCTTCTAATTTGCTTTTAAAATGAACACTTTGAGCATCCCATATCCATTTACCAAAAGACCTCTCTGGAGATTGGAAATCTAAACTAGAATAAAGAGTTGTAACACTGCATGAGTAAAAAAATAAAACTTTGTTGAAGCTTATGAGTGAAGATGTCATTTTGAGCACAATTTTATATTTTTAGATACAGTCATGCAAACGGAAATGGGGTTCAGTGGATTACCTGGTATAAAAAAGTGTGGAGAAACATCCGAATGTTGAATAAACATTAGTTTTGTAGGAAACAGTCCAAATAAAATTGGAAATTTTATTTGTTGAAAATGATCATTTCTTTTATATCTAGAAGAAATTCTGCTCCAAAAAATTTATCCAAGAACTCTTCAAATTTGAACAAAACTACAAAAACAATCAACTTACAAACAAAACAGCTTAATAAAACCTTATTACAACATTACATTACAATGTTTTAACTTTACTAAACGGCTATCACAACACATGTTATCATAAATTAGCAAAAATGGTTAAAACAAATGAATGGAGCAAAGTCAATAGAAAAAATATTCACTAAGAATGGAGGTTAAAAGTAGCTTGCACCACACTGAAGTGCTACTTAGGCCAATAAGAAATGAAATATGCCACATGCTTAAACGGAAGACCAAATATGAAACTATCACTGTCATGTTACTTTGTATAGATATATTTTTTGATTCATATGTCTCCATTCATTGACCTAAACATTTTTTAATTAACCCTGCATTAATTATAATAATTATACAGAAACAAAATTTTGCAAACCTGATGTCAGCATCAGACGATAAAACAATGCTTAAAAATCTCGCTGTTTTTCCACCCAATGCAAGAATCAAGATATTATCTGAAGTACTTGAAAGCACTGAAAAATAAAATGGTGAAACAGTTTAATGAACTGAACTTCCTATAACATTTGTAACAAACTTTGAAGGGGACCAAAAAATAGTTTATTATACCAGCAGGGGTTCTCATATTAAGGTTGTATAGTATCATTTTGATGTCAAATAGTTATATAGGAAATCTAAATATCTAAAATAGGAAAATAAATATTTTCAAAAATTCCATATAGTATAAAAAGTATGTGAATAATTTTATTTTAATTTTTATTATATATTAGGCCTACTTATAGTACAATTTTTTTAATTTTCAGTATAAAATTTAATTCTAGTCAAAATCAATAACAATTTTTCTCACCTTACCTTTAAATGAATGGATTCTGCTATCTTTAAATATTTTTTTGCAAAATATATGTGTGTTCAAACTTGTTGAATAAATCTTAAAAAAAGAACCTTCACCTAAAAAATCAAAATTTATAAAATTAGTAGGCCTACAACTGAACTTTGCTCTCTGCGCACGGAAGAACTTCAGTGAGTATTTTCAGCAAGGACAATAGAACAAAACAAGAAGAAAAAAGCTCACATGTGCACTTCAGTGTGCCATGCCAAAAGTTAGTTTCCAATAATTTAATATGGGTTGTTTGTTGACACACAATGCATACTGATATCAGAATATGATTTTATTGCATCTCACAACTACATTCACACCCTTTCCATTGTTTAAGGTAAATTATCTATTGTTTTCTGCATTCACTCTCTAACTACTACATGCACACAGACATTTCAAAAGAAGCGGAGTAACTTTATTATTGAATGATTATAATACTGGTAACTGTATTATTGAATGACTATAATATTGGTTTTCAAACCGAGGGTTTTGTTTTCCTTCTGATTTGAGGAAAAACCTTCGATCGGTGGAAAATCCTTGCTGCCCTCGCTGTCAGTTAGTGAATTTTTAAGCAACAATCAAAATTTAATAAATAAGTAAGGCCTTATTTTTGTTATTTATTTACACTTTTACAGAGCCTGCATAAAATAGTTATTCTATACCAATAATGTGTAGAATTATCAAAATAGTCAAATGACAAACAACATAAAAATCATGCAAACCTGAAATAAGATATAGTTCATCGATAAATTGCAAAGCTGTGACAGGCACACACGTTGTCTGCATTCCAACCATATTTTTAGTCTGAACTTCACTTCTTCACTTCTTCTCGCACAAGTTGTCAGCCATTGCACAAAGCCTCGCTTCGAAAGAACAAACTTTACGTCTCTCGTGCCTAGACTTTAAGTGAGAAACGCACTGTTTTGGTTTCGTAGTTCAGCTTACCTCAAAAAGATGGCCGATCAAATTGTGTATCACATTGCACCGTCGCAAACAAACAGCAGAAATAGCAGTAGACGAGACTTTGATGTTTCCAATGCTTTGGGGACAGAAATGACTGAAATTGGCAGGGAACTGTTTGAAGCTTGTCGAACTGGTGATGTAAACAAAGTTACTAGTCTTGTTCAAAATGGATGGAGCGTCAATATGCGTGATACGGCTGGAAGGAAATCAACACCTTTGCATTTTGCCGCAGGTAATTCGCAAGCCGAGATGGTGCTGTGTTGTGTTAATCCTTTGTGTCTTAATTAAGTGAAACTAAGTTTACTTTAATTCCCAAAGAGGCTGAAATCAATGAATAATCAAACAAATTTCAAAGTGCCGTGTAACCGCCTAATATTTTAAGAGGAGAGGAAAGAAATAGGAAGTGAAATGTTTTTCGGGACTTGTTTACTACTTGTTTTATTGATTTGAAAGATTAATTCTAGCGCAGCCAGTTTGGATCAAGGTTTAAAAAATGGCAACAATTTTCCCAAAAGGGCAACTACATGTCCTGAACAGAACAGGCAACAAATTTGTTACCTGATAATAGGGTTTTACGATTTACGAATACTGGTCTTATCAACAATAACTTAACCCCTCCTATGACGCAAACTACAACATTGAATCAACAGTCTATACTGCTGTTGCTTCCATTAGATTTGTCAAACTGGAAAAATACAATATGACTGAGAATTTCTAAAATTGACCTTTGCAGTTTTATTGAGTTTTTGTTGCTGATGTTGGCAATATGTTTTGGGCAACAAATGTTTTGCTCATTTAGTAAATTGTTGCCTGCTTGAGAAATTGTTGCCTGTTACCTACCCTGGTAACCACCTCAAAACAAAAAGTCAAAAAATAACACAAAAAGTCTGATCTTATATGAAAATCAAGTAATTCTCTCAAAGAGCATTTCTCTGTGAGAATAAACAAAATAAATGGAATAAAATAAAATTCGAACCATGACCAATAATAATTGTGTGGGCTGGAAACTTTCAAATATACCCACAAAAGATGCTCACCTGACTAACTATTGTTTTCAAAACAATAGATCTATTGTTATATCATTGTTTAAATTTTGCATGCGAAGTACAAAGTTTCCAGTCTGGTCTGCACTTAATTATAAAAGGCTATCCTCCATTTAAAATGCCCTTGTTATTATTTGTTAGAACAGCCTTAAATCTGGCTGCACCAGTAGGTGATGATTATTTCAAAGACCATTGCAAAATAACAATGGGTTTAAAGAAACAATTTAGTATTACCCACACTCCAGGCTAGGAACCAAGTTGTGTGCATCGAAAATTAGTGCAAAAATGCACACAAATTGCATCGCTGCCCTACCCTGGATAAGAGTATTATTTTAGAGAAAGAAAGTTAGAAAAAAAAATGAAGAAATTATTATTTTTGATTTCTTTTTTTCTAACTTTTGCTTTCTTGTAAAAAAATACTCTGACCAAGGGTATTTTCAGCCCACACTTTATTTTAGATTTTTGGGAACCCAAGATCCAATGGCATGTGTGCAGACTCAAAGTGTTGAGGCTGCTTGCAAGCTAGAGTTCTGGTGGCAAAAACTGGTTGACTATAGAGGAAAGTAACATAAATGTAAACTAATCTTTTAATATATTTACTCTTAACTACAGCATGTATGACCAAAAACTAAAAAAGCTATCCCCATTTACAAAGCTATCGCTTAAAATCCATGAGACTACAAATCTCAAAATGTGCATAAAACAATGTCCGAAGGGCAAACTTGCAGTTTGAGATATCATCCAGTCATCTGTGAACAAGTTTACCTGTCCAAAACTTAAAATTAAAATTGCCTTTAATTCATGAACTTTTGAGAATTTGCAAAAAAATTATATTTTCAGTCCATTTTTTGACATTCATACAACCTCACCGATTTCAAGCCACAGCCCTGCAAATGAGGATAGTTTTTTTGGGGGTAACCTGGTATATATACGTAACAAACTTTAAATTTCTTAAAATCATTGTAGGTTTTGGCAGAAAAGATATTGTAGAATTTTTGCTGAAACATGGAGCAGATGTTCATGCAAGAGATGATGGTAAAATTTATTTTTATGTTGTTCATATTAAGACTTCTCTGTTAAATTTAGACTTCTTTGTTTGTTTTATTAAATCACCTTGTTAAAACATGAATTTTTGAATTGAGTTATGAAAAATTGAAAAATACATTCTGGTTTTAAATTTTTTATTCAGGTGGTCTGATACCCCTGCACAATGCCTGTTCATTTGGGCATGTGGAAGTAACTCTTTTGTTGCTGAGACACAACACCGATGTCAATGCAAGAGATAATTGGAATTATACACCATTGCATGAAGCTGCAACAAAAGGCAAAATAGAGGTATCTTTGGGTAGGTGGAAAATTCTATTAAATACTATTTTTAGCACCAAGTGCAGGGATGACAGAACACATTGTTTATATTTAAAAAAATGTAAAAGGTTACATCTGTAAAAGAGTACTGTGGATATATGTGGATATCTCAATACTGTGGATAAGTAGAAGAGCGAGTTAAATTGAGAGAATAGACTCAAGCAGCAAACATTTTTGTAGCGACTAAAAGTTGCATGTGTTTTCCACAATCATCAGGCTACAACTAAACAACAGCGTGCAAACATATATTAAAGTCCCCTACTCAAACTTAGGGATCATTAGTGTTTTTAGAAGATCTCCTACTAGCATTAATTTGTTTGCCTTGACTTAAATTTTATAATTTTCCTCATTTCAGTTTTGTTGCAGCATGGTGCTGATCCTTCAATAAGAAATACTGATGGCAAAACTGCTGGGGATCTTGCTGATCCTGAGGCAGAACCTGTTTTAACTGGTAAGTTTTTTGTATTTTCGTTGTAAAATAATTGTTCGTGATGGTTTAAAATGAAAAAAATGTCATGAACCTTGCATATAATTAATATAGAGGATATCAGCATTAGTTATGGGTGGTGAACAAGATTTAACTTAGTCTGTAAATTGTTTTGTTGTGTGCAAAAACAAATAATGGAAATTTGTTGTTGTTCATGGTAGGTAGAATATAAATCGTCTGTAAATGCAGTGGTTGGAACAAATATTTTAGAGCAAGAGTTTTTGGTATTTGGTGTTCAAGTTCTTTTCTTTGCAATTTTCCAGGTGAATACAAGAAGGATGAACTCCTGGAGGCTGCAAGGTGAGTTAACTTCTTCCTAATTTAATTTATCCTTAAACAACATTATTTTTTGCATTGTAATATCTTGATTATTAGTTAGTTCTTTGCAAACATCAATTATATATAACATAATTATACAGTTATATTTGTAGTTATAATTATACAGTATATGTATAATACTTAAATGATGAGGATTTCGATCCGAAAGGCCTAAGTGTGTAAAACGGGTGTACTTTTTGTAATTCGAATCTTCAAATGTATTAATTATTGTCCAATATAATACTTAAAATGTTTATTTACAAAGACTTGACCTTTCACCCGGGGTAGGGGCATACAGCCCATTGACAAACAACATAAATCATTATATTATCAGGAGATAATTCAGGCAGAACTTTACATTAATTTAAGATATTTCAAGGCAAGTTTGTCATATAAAATAAGTTGGTTTATATGTGCCATCCCCTGCAATTTAAAATTTTGCATAGGATTTGCCTGTTTAGCAGCAAACATATAAACAAAAGCATATAAACGAATGGTTAACAGCAAACATATGAACAAAAATCAGTTTCAGCTAACAGGAGACAGGAACGCAACAGTGCTTTATCTTTCTTGAATGTTTAGAATCTTAGAACTGTGCTTAGAAACTTCCATAAAGAATCTATATCTGTGGATCTTTGAAGAAAAATGCTCCGCAAAGAATGCTCGGCAAACTTTTTTTAAATGGGTTAATTTAACTGTCTACAAATTACTTGCTATAGGTCTGGATGTGAAGAGAAAATGAAGCTGTTATTAACACGAATCAATGTTAATTGCCATGCAAGTGATGGAAGGAAAGTAAGAATCTTTATATTTTGTGTTCTTAGCATAATTTTAGAGTGACAAAATGTTGATTCATACAGCACACTTTTCTATATAAATATTTTTCGAGGTATATATATATTTAATAGTGCTTACAATTCCATTAAAAAATAAAAAATAAAAATTCGTTTTCTCCTGTGCAGAAGATTTTTCCCATTTTTTATTTTACTTTAATTTGTTTACTGATTTAACAAAATAGACTTGAGAGCATTACGTATTTCTTTCTATTTATTTCTATTACTTATTTGGCTCCAGCTGGTTAGTTTATTTTCGAATAATAATAATAATGGATGATAAAGAATAAGAGAGTGCAATAGCAGTTTGTCGTATATATTTGTATATATTTGTTTAGTCCACGCCATTGCATCTTGCTGCTGGTTACAACAGAATTGGAATAGTTGAAATGTTATTGGCTTGTGGAGCAGATGTGCATGCAAAAGATAAAGGGTATGTATTGATTTTGAACTATTTGTTTTATTAATTATTATCTATTGATCCGACTATAGTTTAACGGATGAATAGCTGTACAGTCTTACTGCAGGAGATACTGCAGATTAATGAGATTACAGGCGATGTAACGGATTGAATGCGTATGCCAACATGCAAAAAGTATTATTAACTTAAACTTAATTTGTTTTAGAATAGAACAGAGGCAAATTTTGTAACAATAGTGAAAATGACATGCCAATTTCAAAGCGATTATCCATCAGAGACAAAGAGAATTCTCTCGGCTAGAAAATCAAAACAAGCAACCCTCGATCAACCTCATGGTTTGATTTTCAGGTTGAGATTTTCAAAATTTGCCTCTGTTGAGGTATAGAGCTATTTTAAAGAAATATTTTGTTGTGTTAAAGTAGGTTTTATTAAACTCGTTATTGTATTAATCCTGTAAAAGTTTGCTTCTACTTTATATTGTCAACCACATTACCTATCGATCCACTCAATCTTGTTGGGCAGGGGGTCAAAAAAGTTCGGTCCTCTGGGACCGGTGGTCGCAGTCACAAAATGTGTAACAGACACGTCTGACACGAATAAGGCAAAGTAGTATCTGCGCATTTGCATACGTGAATGTTCCACAAGTGTGCAGTGATTTATCCCCATCAAGAACCTCCCAAACTAGAGCAGTCGCAGGCACAACATACTTTTCGACCCCCTGCAGAGGATGTCGTTTCAGGTGGAGGAGCGATGCTATGAACATGCAATAACTCTACGTTTTTATGTTGGTTTGACAACAACAACAAAATTTTAAAATTTCATTTCATTACATATTATATTTGTATTTCTACAATCCTTTCTTCAAGGGGCCTGGTTCCTTTACATAATGCATGTTCCTATGGACACTATGAAGTAACTGAGCTTTTAGTAAAGGTAATTTTTATTTATCAATTTTAATTTATCTTTTAATTATAAATATTAACGATAATAATGAGCGACGTTTCGATGTCATCTTAACATCATTTTCAAGCTCAATGAAATAAAAGACGTTGTTTGTATATATAGAAAAATAAACAATAGAGAGATCTAGTGTTTATTCTCAATTATGAAAATAATTGAGTGAAGCTGTTGGATAAAGATTCTAAAATTAGAGTATATATATACGGTACTTGTTCTCTATAACTTGAAAATGGTGTTTGACAATGACACCTAAAAATGGTGTTATGAGTGATAACTCGAAAACTAGTTTCTCATCGCTCATTAACACAGATTTCCAATGACAAAATGTTGATCTCTCTATTGTTTTTTTCTATATATACATTTTATTCTGTTCAATGCATATTTAATGAACGATCTTCTCGCATGGCTTCCTTCGGCACTGCACTAAGAGTATCTGATAGATTTATGAGTAGGTTTAATAACATATTCCAACCCACGCGTTTATTCCATATTCAAGAGTACACTCTGTTTTATAAGAAACGACTTTGTAAGAAACTAACGGTTGAAACGTACGAAAATTAAAGAAACTTTTACTAGTGAATGAAAAATCGCTAAGAAACTTTTGAAATGTTTAGCGAAGATTACACAATATGCTTAATGCCCTTAATGATATTAATGGAGTGTACATGATGCCAGATGATTAATTCAGTGAAGATTATGTATGTAACCTTTTTGTTCTATACAATATATAACCAGTTTTTGTTCATGTTTTTGTTAAAAAAATTAATGATAAAAAATGATAAAAAACGGATTTTTTCATGTACGTAGTACTAAAAACAAAGTGTTTGTTCTTCTGTATCATACTTAACTACTACTCACTAATGAGCATATATATGCTAAGGGCTATTTTTTGATGTTGTGGCTTTGTTAAATCTTCCAAAAATTTGTCAATGTTGCTTTGAAGTCTGGCAATGAATTCCAATCGTTTATGGTTCTAAGTACAAAAGAGTTCTTATAGATGTCTGAATTGCAACGCATTAGTTTCACTGGCACATTTTGAGTTTGAAGTGACTTGCGGCTTGTTCTTGCTTGAACTTTCAGTGGAAATATTGAATGGTCACATCTTCCTGTAAAGCCACTTTTTAACGGGACAGAATGCATTTAAGTCCATGAAAATTATATTAAAAAGCAGGTATTCATGCTAACGTCAAAATAAATTTGTAGCAGACAAACCTAAGGAGCCTGGCCAATTCATATGCTTGTGGCGGAGCAAGCCATAGTTTTTCTTCACCATGATCACGAAAAAGCTGTTCAGGAGATTTCCATACTGCATTAGAAGTCTCTTTGTTGTCATGTTCAATTTGAGGCTGCTTGTCTAATGTGCAAATATAAAACATTGTGTCAAATCTTCTCTTAAAAACAACCGGAGTTAACCAATTCGACCATTCCCTCAATGCCCATATGTCTGGCACAACTCTTTTCTCTCTGTAAGAATAGTTTATAAATCATCAATAGACGTCTTACACCATAATCATGTTCTCTAAATTTCTCTGAGTACGTCAATGAAGAAAAGCAGATCAAGTCTGAAACATTACCCTGAAGATAAACGCCATTTTATAAAATGTAGAAACCGAATAATCTGCTGTATGTACTGCGTGGCTAAAAAGAATGTCTCTTCGTTTGCAAAACGGATGCGGAGGAGTTATGGCTTTATACTTTGTTACCAAAATCTACCAAATTATCACCTGAGCTACACAAAATGAAACGAAAAATAGAGGATTTCTGCTTCTAAAATCCGCTGAAAATACCCCACTGTGGCTTTGAGAAAGCCATTAACGTTCATTACCCTTCAGCATAGCTCAAGGGTTACTTAGTAGATTTTGGCAAACAAGGTATAAAACTTTGTCGAAGCCGCTCACATCAACGTCAATGACCGTCACGTCGCGTCCGTCGCAAACAATATTGCTTCTTTGATTTAAATTATATAGTTTCGAAAAAAACTCACAAGCCTCAGAACAAATTTTTGGAAAATACGTACACACCTATATATGAACGTATGCAAAAAGCAACCATAGCCTAAGGATTTTTCAAATCTCTTATGGGGGTTTCTTGCATGATTCGCTTGCAAAAACCAACCGTCAGTGCTCTTAATGGAAATTTGAACAGTCGTTGGGCTATGTACACCTGTCATTTACTGCCTTTTGTACACCTGTCATTTACTGCTTTTTGTACACCTGTCATTTACTGTATGAGAAATTGGCTAAATTTTGATGTGTCGTACGAAATATTTAGAGCTGTTGGATTGATAGTACGAAATAGTACAGGAGATATTAAAAACGATGAACCAATAGATGTTGTCCATAACAAAATAGTCTGGTGTATACTAGGCTTAAAGCTTTGTATTTCAAAATGTATAATTATAATAAAATGATCAGGAAAATATAACACATCAAATTTAAAATTAAATAAGATAAAAAATAAGATGATTTCCTATATTGAAGCAGCTTCCAAAAAAATCATCAAATATTTTGCAATTGACTTTTATAGATAAAACATTTCATCACTTACTGACATAGCTCCAAAAACGCTGATGCATTAGCATGCACTTTCTCTCTCCATTTCACCAGATCATCGTGTGGCATGCCTGTAAATTCTCCACCTTCTGCAGACTTAAATAACATAACCCCACACTCTTCAAAGGCTTCTCTAACCGCACAAATTCGAAATGCAATGTCTGGAAGAATTGAGTCTTTGTAATCAAGGAACATTGGTGGTCTGGGTCCGGGTATCTCAGAAAGCCTATTCAGCTTTGCTTCTGGGCATCCGGATGCATTAAAAATATCAATCCACTGGTTGGAACAGTCAGCTTTGTCAATAACACCACCTGGAAAAACGTATGCATCTGGCTAAAAAAAATTTGCAAATATTTTAGACAAATTTTGTTTGCTTTATGTGTTTAAATTTTATACATTTATATTCTTAAAAGCCCAATACAACATTTTGTCACTGGAAATCCGTGTTAATTAGTGATGAGAAATTAGTTTCAAGTATGGAATCACTCATAACACCATTTTTAACTAAATGCCATTGTCAAACAACATTTTCGAGCTATAGAGAACAAGTACTGTATATATACTGTATATATACTTTTGGAATATCTGGTGATAAGATAAAATTTTAGAATCTGGTGGTAAGATAAAATGAAACATTTTCAATAAAATTATAAATGCAAACTGACCAGAGTGAAAAATGTGGCACTTTTTGCCGAGATCTTGGATGCACCAACAGCTTCACTCAATTATTTTCATTCATCCCTATTATTCTCTTTGTTTGTTTATAATACCTTTTTGAAATTTGAGTGTATTTGATCTTTAAAACTATATTGGTTATGGGCTATTTTAATTATCCTACTTTGGCTAAGGTGAAAACCCCTGGGTTAATTCTTCATTGGAAAAACATATTAAAATTATTTATGTTATGTTGCTAGGGATGCTAGGTAACCAAACAACAGAAAATATCATGGATAAAGCTCAGTACTATGAATTGTATTTATTGCTGAATTTTTGTAATTTTAAAAGATATATAGCTCAATTACTGTTTCTAGTTGACTGATAATACTCTGTTCCACAAAAAAGCAAAAATTTCAATTGTTATTGTAAACATGACATCAAAGTAACAATATAACATCATTAATAGCATGTTTCCATATGACATTATATATCAAACAATAGCCCTCACAATAGATAATACAATTTTACTTATATGATGATTAATCATGTAATCATTTACTTTAGCAATAGAGTTAGAAAATGTAGCATTGAATAATAATATGATATCAAAGATAAAAAGCTGTTATCTCTAGCTTGGTACTATTCTAACGAGTACAACTTGGAAATATTGAAACAAAGAATGAAAACAAATTGAATACCAATTAAGGTTACTGTACCCCTTCAGACAAAAAAAAATGGATTTTTTGTTTTTATCATATTTTGATATTTCAGTCATTGGATATCATATCTCAATAATTTAATTC